>JAECUM010003456.1:0-63572 GCA_016617855.1 Megalonaias nervosa | reverse complement strand
CAGCTGTTAGTACCATTTTTGTAAGTCTTTGGTATGACTCGACCGGGGATCGAACCCACGACCTCCCGCATCCGAGGCGGACGCTCTAACCACTAGGCCACCGCAGCGGTACATAATTTGTTCATACAAGCTTGTTAATTGGTATTTTAATAGTATGAAATAGGCTTAGATGACTGCAATATTCAGAATTTGAAAATATGTGTTTGAGGCAAGGAAAAGGCCCTATCTTTCTATCTAAAAATTATAAAGCTATGAACTAAGAAACAAAATGAGTATCTTATCCTATATTCATGAAATGGATGTGGGAAGGTGTTTCCAATAGAATCACAAAGCACCCTGTACTAATTTAGATGTTTTGCAATGTTTATTTATTTCGTTCGCTATTGTTCAGTGCTTCTAAAATGTCATAAAAATAGTACATATCGTTCTTCCGCGATTTTGTGTATTTCGTGAACTTGTTAGTATATTAAAACGTATTAATAAATTTGCGTTGATTTAATATTTATAAAATCTGCGTAAATGACAAAATTAGAATTCTGCAAAATGTATGTAAATATATAACCGATATCGAACAATTTCCAAATATTACCTCAAATCTCTAATGCTGTCATTGTACCCATTTCCCCTATCTATTCATAATTTTCTTTCTCTCCAATCATTTTTCATCATTAGTACTCTTGTCATGGTGAAATATGTTCAATGCCGGATTACCAAATAGGCAGAGTAGGCACCGGCGTAGGGGCCCTGCGACAACGGATCAATAATATTGAATTGATTTGATCTTGACGTATTATGAGATAATTTGCGAGGGGGTCCCGAGATTTCGACTGCCTAGGGGCCTCCACAGGGTTTAATCCGGTACTGAATATGTTGCAATAGGAAGAGGGCTAAATGTGAGCTGTTAAAACTTGTGCACAATCATTTTGTTTCATATTATGACAATACAATGCTTTGATTTTGATTTAGTTTCCTGCTCACCCCCACCCCACCTCCGCCACCCGATTATCGCTTATTCCCCTAGACGTTACTGCAGACACCCATGACAATTGTAGTCATATTGAAACAGGAAAAGAGTGGATGTACGAACGTTTTTTAACACTCTTTTCACGATGCACAGTAAGATTTCCTTCTCATGAGCATTTGTCATTAAAAATGACGTGTTTATGATTAACTGAGTATGAAAGTGACAAGCCTGCAAAATTGAATGTATGACAGTTTTCTGATTGACTGCATATGAAACTGACAAGCCTACTTCATTGAATGAATGACAGTTTTCTGATTGACTGCATATGAAATTGACAAACCTACTATATTGAATGTATCACAGTTTTCTGACTGACTGCATATGAAATTCACAAACCTACTTCATTGAATGTATCACAGTTTTCTGATTGACTGCATATGAAATTGACAAACATACAAAGAGAGACGCATCAGTAGCAAAGTAACATAAATAGTCTGGACAAAATTTGTCTGGCTTTCATGAGAGAGAGAGAGAGAGAGAGAGAGAGAGAGAGAGAGAGAGAGAGAGAAGTATCGACTTTACCAAATTCTCAATAGCCGGATTGCATAGAAAATCAGCCGTATACATTTTAATATCAACATTTTTTCTTCCCATCTGGATGAAAATATTTCATAGCTAATTAAATGTCAGAAATTGATTTAAATATATGAAGACGAGACAATCGAATACAATATTCCGTTTCACATCTCTAATTTTTAGACAATATATATATATATATATATATATATATATATATACATAGGGCAAGTATGTATGTATGTGGTTATATATATATATATATACATGGCGTATATATATAAGTATACATGGGCGTGATATGAAACAATTTTCATATGTGTTTATTCATATATTTTCACATGTGAAGAGCATATCCTTAGGTGAAAATATAAGACTTCCCATCATGCCATGCGACGCTTCATTGTGTGTGCCTACAAAAGTTGTACCTGCAAAAACAGAAAAAATACCTTGTGAGCTAAAACAGATAAATAGAAACTGGCTTAAATTTTAGACATGGAAATTAGTCTTTCATAAAAATATTCGACCAGACGCCGTTCGCGTCTCTCTGAAGTTAGGGGCCCCGAGTGGCCGAGTGGTCTAAA
The DNA here is from genome assembly GCA_016617855.1 of Megalonaias nervosa. NCBI lineage: Eukaryota > Metazoa > Mollusca > Bivalvia > Unionida > Unionidae > Megalonaias > Megalonaias nervosa. The sequence continues at coordinate 61,448 of JAECUM010003456.1, read as the reverse complement.
GCGCTGATCGTTACGGATCACTGCCATCTCACCTCTGTCTGCGTGGGTTCGAGTCCAGGCTCGGCTAACGTGGGTACGTAATAAAAGCCTGCCAGTAGCTTCTCGTGGGTCGGTGGTTCTTCCCGGGGTTTTCCAGGGTTCTTCCTCCACCATTAATACTGGCCGCCATGTATAGCCTATCTTGTGCTGAAAAATGGCGTTAAACCCTATAACAACAACAACAACAACAGAGTTTCTAACTTCCTCCACAATAATCATATGCGGAAAACATATATGTAAAAATGTGATAACAGTTTTCATATGTTGTATTATAAACTATGCCAGTGTAATTATCTTAATAGTTTTCACTCAGAACTGTTTCTCTCGTCTAGACCAACGTAACTTTTAAATGAATGTCGTTTATAAAATGTTTGGAATTCACAAATTATAAATAATCCATGTGATCTGCCAAAAGATGTCAAGGAAGAAATTTACCGAGACATTCAGATAAAGACGGGAAGTTGAGGTTTTCATATCGCATCCGGAATTATAGAATATCGAAATCTGCACATTGTTTTGAAAAGTAGCTTAACTTTGTACCACCAGCACGTTGACTGGCATTGTGTTGTTTGTGGAGTTTAAATCAGTAGAGTCTTGATGAAGTTAGATCTTTGTATAGTGTTAATGGAAGTTATTTTATGTGTGACCTATGTGAGAGCAATGAAACAGGTGATGAATTTGTTCATTTGTTCATAGTAGAAAGGAAAATGTTCCTTTCTCATGAACACTACCGTATAGAAAATGTTGAAAACGTTTGCTACCTCTTGCATTTCAATAACGAAGAAACATTTGGTAAAATTGTTTCATTAAAGTTTCAAGTCTAAGTGAAATGTGGATTGAACTGATTTATAACTCAGTTCAGTCCACATAAATTTAACTTTTTAACTTTTGATTTCTCTGCTAATTTATCGTTTCTTGTTCACTTGCTGTACTTGTTTATTCTCACATATCCAAGTAGAGAACTTAAGATGAAAAACAATCATGAAATATTCGTAACATTTCCAACATAGCCAAATATTCCAGCTACACAGACATTACTTTCCATCTGCGGTATTATTTATATCACAATTTGTGCCTGTGGCCAGTTCGGATAACAACTCTGAGAAGACAATAAAATGTAATATTCTCAAGCGTATTTTTTCACAATTAAATGAGATTAAAACGTTTAATCATTTGTTGATATATGGTAGAAAACACAAACTATATATATATATATATATATATATATATATATATATATATATATATATATATATATATATATATATATATATATATATATATATATATGAGGGTTTTTGATCGCAAGAAACTGATACATAGAGGATATCAAATGAGTTGTCATGCCATATACTTTCGAAATGAGAGTTATGATCTGATCTTTTCATTTTAGCAAGCCTCATGAGAGCTGCAAGTTTGATGAATATCATATAAAATTTGAAATGACATTGACATTTTATTTATCACATGACTGAAACGTAGTTTGATTGCAGCCCATTTAATTTTTTCGTGGGAAGTTTCATGAATATCCAATGCACTTGAGTGTGCCTTAGCACATCAGATAGGTCATGATACTGCGTATGTAAAATAATTTTCAGCCAGAGAAACATAATATATCTGAACATTAAGGTTGTTCGTTTTGAATATTTCCTGCTCTGTCCGCTGCAGCTCCTGTTCGTAGAAACTTCCAGTAATTTCTTCTCCTGATAGATCTTTTAGTTTGTCGGTTACGGGCATTGTTGTTAAAATTTTATCCACAACAAATACTTTCTGTGACCAGTTTGGAGTGAATCCATTTTCGAATGTTTTCTTCACTAATGAAATTCTAACACGATTACCAACTTTAAATTTGTGTCTCGGTACATATTCTCATTCACCGGAACTGAATTATTAACAGCTTCGTTGGGCGACATTCCAAGTGTTTTATGTTTAGTGTTATTGTAATCTGATACCATCTTTGGCATATCATCAACATACCTGTTAGGTTTTTAGCTTTAAGTTGCTTATAGATCTCTTCTTTTAATGTGCGATTAAATATCTCAACAACGACACTTTCTCCTTCATTTCCGGTGACATGCTTGATAATGTTATTCTGTTCCAGAAACTGCTCGAATTGCTTATTAAAAACTTCGCTCCGTGATCGTTCCATACTTTATTTGGTTTTCTTTCTGTGTTTATAATAATATCCCTTATCGCGTTAGTTATAGTTTTTCCTGTTTTATCTGCAACAGGTACACTAAACTCGTATTTACTAAATATCTCGACTATATTCATCAGGTACATTTTGATGTCGTTGTTCCGTGCAGTGTTTCACATATTAGCAAGATCTATCACCCAAATGTCATCAACTGCATTTGAGACGACCCTTCGTCGAGAAAACTTTTTTTTAGGTCTGTGAAGTTCATGTGCCAAAGTCCTTTGTACTCCGCTATCATAAAGTACATTTTTACCGAGCTTGGGCTACCCAAGGCGTGCCAGATCCATCGTTGAAATTTTGAATATTTATTATACAGCTAGTTGCAGCTGTTGGCAGAAATCTTCGCTCTCCGGGTTGAAGTGATAACACGTCTTTAGAAAATACTCCTTGAAATCCGCTGACAACTTTCAGTTTATCTAAGATGTCAAAGTTGCTCAACGGCGGGTACCGGGTAGCATTAGTCCTCTTCCACGTCCTATCCCCAACAGATTGGGAAGTAAACTTCCCGCTCTTCCGGCTAGCAACGGCCCTATGAATCTACCTGGGACCAAATGCGGTTCGTCTTTGGGCTTCTTTGCTTCCTCTTTTTTTTAGTTGTTGCTTTACGTTTCGTTGCTGTTTTACATTTCCGAACACTTCGTGTTTCATGCATTTTTTATTACTGTTGTTAGATAAAAGTGAAATGCTTCACATTTTATACAATTTGTTTGATTCCATCACCGGTAATTTCATTACGAGCGATTCCATCGCGGGTGACTCCGTCACCGGACACAGCCCCTAAAGCAGCAGCTATTCCTAGTGTTCCTAGTACTGACATTAATTTCGGTAGTACCGTTTTTGCAGTAGTTGCGAGTGCAGGTCCTAGAAATCCTCCACGAATCGTTTGCGATCTGGCCATTGCAGTAACTTGCGCTGCTGATAAACTTAAGATTAAAGGTTTTTGCAGTCGTGTTTTATTGAGTTCCCGCTGTGTTAGCATCAGTTTTGCTGGCAGTGGATCGCTATGCGATCTTGGTCCAAAATCTATCTTCAATGAAACAGACTGTCGTTTAATAATAGCTTGTGTTAGTTTTTTATCTTTGTCACGGCGATAAGTTCACTTCGTGTATAATATATTTCATCGTATTTTATTTTCCTTTTGTTTCATAAAATTTGTACCGCAATCATTCTGTCTTTTGTTACTTAATCAATACATTCCGCCGCTTGCTAGAGAATCAATACACGCCTGGTGTAAAGTGAAGCACTTTAAGTGCAGAGCATTTAACACCTGGTAGTCATGCTTGCACGAAAATCAATACATTCCACCGCTTGTCTGATAAAATTACACCGCTCACATCCGTTAGAATCTATCATTAAGAATCTATCAGATACAATTAGCGCATATGCATAATACGCAGCTGGAATCTCTCCTAGTGTCATATAACCTCAATATCTAAAGTTGGTCCGATAGCTCGCTCTGAATGTTTTGATATGGCAAAGTGAAATATCGGATAAAGTGTTCTAAACTCTTCGACTGAAATTTGAGATTCACTGTCAGCATCCTGATACTTTTGCATGGCCTCCATAAGATACATATAAGCTCTAGAAACGTTTCTATCAGCGCCAGCTGTGAAATTACATTCGATTGTTCGCTCTGGATACTGCTTAGAATGTATTCTGACAAATATTCGTCTGACATCTGGACTATCAAATACGGAATTGTTTTACTCTTGATCTCCAAGTCTATTCTGTCGTTGAAACACAATAAATACACGCCTTGGTAGCTGTTTGCTTGGGGCTATTGTTATTCGCCAGGTGTTATCGATCGAATTTGATATTGCGGTTTGATAAACTTTGTTCTGCATAAAATATACCTTCTTTATGAATGCTGTTAACATTGTCTCAAGTTCTATTGATTTGTCTATCGACTGAACGACATGTGACATCCACAACGCCAATCGTGAAATTGCAAACTGCCAATCAACACCACCAACTCGCATCAGACACTCGTTATGATCTCCTCGGTCAAGTATAAGTGGATGTTTTATACCACGAAATACCGAATATTGTGGTAAGTGGCAGCATCATAGTTATTTGATCCGAGCTGTCTTTGAATGCTTTTTGTTTAGCACAACCATCTTTATATTTCAGATTTTCAGCAACAATATTATCTAGTGTATGATTTGCTGATGTTAACATTGTAGTTCCATCAGCATCATCAGCTGGTGTAGTAATTTCAAGAAAATTTACAAGCTGATATCAGCGACGACCTTATCACATCTGCATTTGCATCTGCAGCTGGTGTAACAATTCCAAATGAAGTGGCGTTTGGGAGAAGAAAATTTCTTACAATAACTGCTCTGGTAGTATCATCAGTTCCAGGACCAAGTGCATTAAAACGAACAAACTAGCTTGAAACTGCATTCCCACCTTTAGTATCTTTAAACCACATTATATTTGTTGCAACAGATCGTAAGTAGTCGTCGCTGAACGAAACAACGTTAAGAATAGTACTTGCTACTGGTACACGTCTTCATCTCGTGTATTAAACGTTCGTATGCCCGTTAGGTTCGTTTGAGTTTTCGTCGAGATAATGCCATATGCAACACATCTGGCTGAATGTTTATTAATGTTAAAATATTTTGAAGCTGGTGTAATAGAAGGAAACGATATTTCTTCGTTAGTTTCAGAGTTACTTGATACTACCGGTCTTAGAGTTTTAAAATTGTTAGGATTTCCAATATTGCCTCGTCGTGTGTTTTCTTTCGAAGTAATAAGATCTAAATTCTCAAGTCTATTATCGATTTTAATTCTGTTCCTTTGGTCAATAACTAGGCCACTAGGAATAATGCCATGAAAAACTTCAAACACGAACCTGTGAGACTTATATTTAATTTGGTTGGTATTACTTCCTCTAACACTTACATTTAAATAAACAAATTTATCAATATTTCCAACATCTTTTTTGTTTTGATATGTCTAATCATACCACTGTCGCTGGCCTCGTACAGATCATAGACTGGATGTTGTTGAAATTCGTCTTGTAATGACAAGTTGCTGATATGATTGTCTGGTACACTGCCGTTTACTTGATATATTCTCATTCCGTCTGCAATCTCCTCAAAAAACAGCGTGTCAATAAAGTCCTTGATTAACATCTCGGTATACTTAGTATCATCATTCTCCGATTTCACTTTTATCATATAACCAGCCGGAGTTCGAATCCCAAACGAAGCCTTCGTTTTAATATTAATCACCACTCCTAACATATTCCCTGCATAGCAGTTGTACTTCTTGTGGCTACAGAATATCTCCTGCTCACTGACCGTTGCTATGAGTTCATTAGACATAATTTTCTCATTATATAATAGCTTTTTCGTTTCTTTAATTGACAAATTTCACAACAAACTCAATTTAAAAAATATTAAACAGTAGATATAGGAATGTTGAAACTTGCCGATATAGCGAAGAAAAGTCTGTTCTTGACAGAAAGATATCAGGCCACAAAAATCTCAACCGCATTTGCTGGTTTTGATAACAGTTTTAGATTCGATAATAAATGTTTACTTATAAATTTCTCTGCCACAAACTTATATCATCTGCTTCAGCCAACAAATAAATCCTAGCTTGCCACGCACAAGGGCTTGAAAATAATAATTTAGTTCCATACCAAGCTTTCTAAGATAAAAATATCTCTGGAATGCCCACAGACTCCTACGTCAGAGCACCTTGCGGCAAAGCAGCTTGCTGCTAGGCAACGTGAGGAATTTGCCAATCCTTATATCACATCAAAATCTGTTCGAATTCTAACAGGGACAGGGACAGATTTAATGTCATTGTCAGATAATATATTTCCGGAGATACGGAAGAAAATAAATGAGTTCACTACACCTGGTTCTGGTTGGAAATTTGATAAGATAATGGGGATATTTTTCCACACTATGAAATATAATCCGCTGCGAGGTAGCTCATATGTCGAGCTCCCAATCAGGATAAGAAAAACCTCAAAATGTTGTGTTAATGTAAATAACTATGATAAAAATGTTTCCAATGAGCAATATTTTCGACGTTATTTCCTGCACGAGACCATCCTTATCGAGTATCAGATTATATTGGTCATGTTAATAAACTAAACTTTAGCGGGATTGTCTTGCCTGTTTCTGGATATCGAATTCCAAAATTTGAAAAACAGAACAATCTCCTGTTACCTGGAGGTATTAATGTATTTGATATCGATGATAAACAAAATATATATCCCAGATATATCAGCGATCTACCATCACAAAAAAAAGTAAATTTACTATTTTATAAAAGTCACTACGCGTGGATAAAAAACTTTCATGTGCTAGTAGGAGGTCAGTATAACAAGTATAAGGAAAGGAAATATTTCTGTGCCAGGTGTTTGCACGGATGTATTTTATCGACACCTCGAATACTGCTCTAATGTTCAGAAAATTTTGGTAGAATAATTTATTTACGGTTATTTTATCAGCATTGTTGTCATTTTGTTCTTTCCAAATACGAGATAAAATCTTCGAGCTAAAAAACCTTATATATCCTTACTACTACGACCTCATAGACGATTTTATCGCCAACAACGATTTCATCAACTACGATAGCATCAAGGTGAGCGAGCAACGCGAGTGAACCAGCTATCAATCAATTATAGCATCAAGGTGAGCGAGCAACGCCAATCACAAAGTGATTGCGAACCAACTATCAATTTTGTTATAAATGATGAAATCAATCAATGATAGCATCAAGGAGAGCGAGCAACGCGAGCGTACCATTTTACGATCATTTATCAACTATGATAGCATCAAGGTGAGCGAGTAATGCCAATCACAAAGTGATTGCGAACCAACTATCAAATTTTATAATCGAATTTTTTTTACAATTTAGTCACCAATTTCCATAGCTACGTTTATGACAAACTTGCGATGGTCCGAACATTTTAGCTCCGAGATAGGGTCTCCGATCCAAAATCACTTATATATACTTACTACTGGAGAAAGTTTTGCTAAACAACTACGTTGTCAACAATTATTTTTTGATTATATAATAAGTTTAGATAAAATTTCAAACAAAATTGTCATCAATTTCATCACCAATTATTAAAGTATCAACTATTGCTACCAGAAATATTTTATCATCATGCTTAAACAAACTAAATTTAACCTTTCCACTTACTCGACGATGGCATTCGAATAACTCTTTCATTGTCGTCCAAGTGATCGTAAAATTGTTTCTTTTTGCAAAGACTTTAGATTTGTAAAAATCAATATTTATTTTCTTGACTAATCGGATTGTGAAGATTATTAAAACCCATCAGAATAAGCCGATCTCGTAACTTTTCAAGATAATCAAAATATTCACTCTCATTCGACTTAATCAGAGAAAGTTTAAATTTATCGTATTTGCTAAAACATTTACCAGAAATTTCATCATTAAATTCAAATGTTAATTGCTGACCATTAGGCATCAACTTTTTAGTTTTACTATTAATTCCATCAGCAACTTTAATATCATCGAGATTGAAATCTTCGAACATTATTTTTAAAGTTTAGATAAAATTTCATTGCCGTACTATTTATCATAATATTTTTCATATTCGCCATCACGTAGTGGCAGGATATCAGTTAACATACTATCAATGATACGGAAATCACGTATTAAATCATTAATGTCATACTTAGCGCCGCGCAAATAAGATCTAATTTGGTCGAGCAATTTTGTGTCAGTTTTGATAGCATATTGCAAGCATTTTTTTTTTCATTTTGAATTTCGGCTCAATTTTCTTTAATGCTGTTGCTAGAGGTACACCAACTCCTGATATTATTAACAAAAATGGATTTAATGTTGCTCCACTTGAAACTATACCAGCTGTTGGTAAAGTCAGTGGTACATATGATGTCATATTTAATATTCGATTATAATACGCGTAACATTTTTTCGTGCACCATAACTTTTTATGATAAAATTTGTAATATTCCATAAGCTCGTCAACATCTTGCTTGGGGATTTCCTCAGAAATGTGATTGAAATCGATGATTTCTCTTTTCATTATACTTATTTGTTTCTATAATTTTTACTTAATAGTAAATTCATTTTTACCAACAAACAAATCTAAATATTCGCGAAACTCTTTATTATCAGCTAAGAAATCTCTATATTTATCATAAACACTTGACGAAATATCCTCATATCGTTTATCTGTTAGTACCTCATTTTTTTTAACCAACTATAAGATTTAAACTTAGTATAAAACATCAATCTCTAATATAAAATATTATTTATAAAATCACCAGCTACTTTTTCCATCTTATCAATATAACCCAATGCTAAGCTGATTTGATGTAAAGTAAAAGTTTTGAGAACGAGATTTTGTCTAACAATTCCATAAGCTGCCGCAAAATTTGCTAATGTTAATACTCGGATTTTATCTTTGTGTAAGTAAGATTCTATAATATTATTAATTAATTGAATTACTCTATTATATGTTGTTTCATAAGGTTGTGTAAATATTTTATCAATTTCATCAAAATATATTAATAACGATAATTTTCTGGAGCGTTCCAGAGATGGAAGTGGAACATCATCTTCATCACTAATATCATAGAATGTATCGGCGTTAAGTGGAATACTCACAGAATTAACATCATCAAAAAAAAAAAAAAATGTTTTCATCATCATCAAGTTTACTAATTTTATCGTCAAAATCTTTGATTATTGACAGAGATTTATTAACAATAATTGGATCAAACCCAAGATTTTTATATAACATTGGTATAATTGCGTTTAAGTACACTTTGATTATTAATTCTGCATTTTCATTTGCTAAATTAATTACTTTAATCAAAACTTCTTTATCTTGATAGTACATACCAAGATGGTTAAAGATCTCTCGTTTTGAAAAAATATTATTTAATTTTTTTATTATTTTTTAATTTTTTTTTCTCTATCTTTTGATAATCTGTTAAGACGATTATGACTATCATCAACTCGTTTTTCTTCTTGAGGTTTTTCACCATGAACTCGAGATTTCTTAAATTTGATTCAATTATCATATCAACATTTTTTCATCAAGTTCAAGTAATGTTTTTTTTTAGTATGTTTTCAATTTCCTTTTGTTCATCTAAACAATCATCAGGATGACAGTATCTGATTATTTTATCAAAGTTTTCCAACGATTTTTTTTTAGTTGTGTTCCTCTCATACTTGCAACACTTACGACATTAGCTTGAACTGGTGTTAATTTTAACAATGATTCTTTAGTTAAATCAAAGATTAATTTTTTCATTTTGTTAATTTTTTCTATTGCTTCTTTTATTTTTTCACTATCACCATCATCTGGAAAAAGATTCTTTGTATCGTCAAAAACATTATCATAAAATTTTTTAGCAACTGTTCTAATCGGCGGTTCTGACATATTATTTTAATAATTTACACTAAATCATCCAACGTGAACAACTGCCAAAAATATTAATCGTGATTAGTCGGCTCATATCGACTAAAATACAATCTGTAAAATTTATATTTTTTCGGGGATGATGTTAGCAAACTTATTTCTATTGGCATAGTTCCTATTGGTGTACTTATTGTATAATATAAAGTTGACCAATTACTATCATCATTTGATGCTTCGAGTTTCCAATCAAGAAATTCTTCAGTATTGCTATGTCTTTTACGTACAATAAATTTCCAAATAGCAACCGCGAGAGAACATTCTATTTTAATCCAATAATTACTCGCACCACTAACAACCGCCCACTCGTTAAACATATCCTCGGGCAGTGTAACATTGTGACAGTTAAATTGTGTTGTATTGTAGACCGATGACGCTGATATTGTAAACCCGCTTTTTTGTTTCGTTTGAAAATTTGTACATCGCGGTATTAGTCCGACATTATTTTTAGCATATGATTTTACTCCACCGCCACTAAGTAAACTATCAACATAAGATTTATTAACCAAATCACTACCAGTTGTTGGCGTGGCTAGCGATGTCGCTTTGTTACTTCCCATACTCAGCGGCCACGTCATCGAATCTCCAGCTTTTTTTTACAATTCCGCATCTCCACCATCAACATAAGTTTTATTAGTTAAATCAGAGCTATTTGTAGCAGTATATATTGATGTTATTTCATTAGATCCCATTTCAATAGGCCCGGTCATTGTTCCACCAGATTTATTTAAAAGGTTTGCTGTTGAATATGAGATTAAATTATTTGTAACATTAGTATCTTTTTCATCAACATAAGCTTTGTTAACCATATCAGCATCATTTACAGCAACATACGCTGAAGTAATTTTATTATTTCCCATGGTTAACGTTCCAGTCATTGTATTGCCGGTTTTATTAATTTTGTTTTCGTCCACATATTTTAGTTGTAAATAACTTACAGCTTGTGTTTGATTCAGATTTGCTGGTGGATATGCAGTTTCTAGTCCGATAATGTTTTTTCCTAACATATCTAACGTGCCAGTCATTGTATCACCAGATTTATCAAGTTTGTTATCATCCACATATTTTAGTTGCGAATAACTTACAGCTTGTGTGTTATCAAAATTTAGTAGCGGATATGCGGTTTCTAGTCCGACAATTTTTTCCCGTACATGATTATGTTACCAGTAACTATCCCACCAGTTTTGTCAAGTTTATTTTCGTCGACGTATTTGAGTTGCAAATAACTTACAGCTTGCGACTGAACCAAATTGGGAGGTGAATATGCAGTTTCTAGTCCGACAATCTTTTTTACTGACATGTCCAAGTTACCAGTTAAAGTTCCACCAGTTAATGATAATTTATTGTCATCGATGGTTTTTAGTTGCGAATAACTTATCGCTTGAGTAACATCAACATTTTTTGCTGGATAATTTACTTCTAGTCCGAGTACTCGCTGATTTGACATTACTAAATTTCCTGTCATTGTATCTCCAGTTTTTTTTTAAAGAAAATTTGATGTATCAATTTCTGTTGTTGATGACTCATCTGCAGCACCAGATACTGTAAGTATTGTTCCAAATTTAGTATAGTAGCTCATATTATGTAAATTATATAGCATAAAATTGTATAACAATGACGCAGTCATCCTCGTCAACAAAATCGGAAATATTAAATTTTGATACTGAGAAGTTGATCAAGCATCAACATAAAAATGATTTACCTGATTGTCATTATCTTATTGTTGGTCGTACAGGTTCTGGTAAAACAAATCTTTTGATGAATCTTTTACTTAATGATAATTTTAATTATGACCGAGTTTATATTTACACAATCAATCCACAACAGGATAAATACGAACTTCTTAGCGACTATAATGATGTACTTTGTGATCAATTTGGAGCTGGTAATGATGTATTTATGATAAGACAACCCAAAGAATTAATTCCCGTGAATGAACTTGATTTATCCGAGCATAAAATAGTTGTTTTTGATGACATTCCACTAAGCAGTGAGGAAATGGACAGAATTAGATCATATTTTGCATTATCGCGTAACAAAAGATGTAATTCGATTTATCTTGCACAAGGATTTTACAACATTAACAAATTTATCAGACGAAATACGGGATGTTTTATATTATTTCCAGGACTTGATAATTTTGATGTTAGAAATATTGCAAACGATCATTGTGGCGATGTGACAAAAGATAAATTTATCGAATTATATCATCAAGCGACTAAGGATAAATACAGTTTCTTTTAATTTGATAAACTAACGAGTGACCCAACTAAAATGTTTCGCTGTTGTATTAAAACATTTTTGTAAACAAGTTTTATATCACGTATTAAAAATAAACAAATGATGCAATCACCAATGATGCAATCATCAACGAAGCAACCTGATAAACATCAACAAAAAATTGATTTGCTAAAGAAATTTATTGAAACTAGAGCAGTTTTTAAGAATAAAGTGGAAGAGGCACGTCAAGGACAACGTGCTACAGAAGAAGCAACAGCTAAACTTTTTAAACCTGTTACCGAAGCAGTACTCGACAAACAACGGGAAATATCAACATTATCTCCAGAGAAACTAAAAAAATACAAGAAAAAGGATTGTTAGAGCAGTTAAAAGAACAGGAAGGATTATTGGGGGAGTTAAAAGAACAACAAGAAACGCAAGTGGAAAAAGCAGCTGAAAAAGTTATTGAAATAATTGATGAAAAAATAAACTACAAGAAATGATTGATTTTATTAAAAAACAAAAAACATACTGATATACCAGATGAGTATATAAACGAATATGCTGAAATAATTATGAAAAAAGATATTGAAAAATTAGCAAATAAGGCGAAGGAGTGTATTGATGAGGACACGTTCATGGATTTTATCGATTATTATCGTGAGGATGTAAAAATTGAAGATGATATTAATGATATAAGAAAATGGTCGGATGATGATTATGACATATTTATTTATGTATATGAAAGACTTATCAGAAGAGGACGTGAAGCATTTCTAATTTTAGGATATGACGATACGGATCCGTATTTATTGAAACATTTTTCTAAAATGCGTAATGGAGTAATTGCAGCAGTTGTACTTCAAGTTGCAAAAGAATTTCGAACTCGTAAAGAACCATATAAAAAATTGTTTTACTTCACACTTAAAAGAGATTTTAAAAAAAAAAAAACGTGATAAAAATAAAGAGATTGAAGTACTCGGTTTTGACGTCCGAATTTTTAAATCAAACGCGGAAATGGTTGACAGACTTATACTATTAATATCATCAAAAGAAGCTGGTAATACTGGTGCAGAAATCAACAACGAAATAATTGATATATTAGATCATCTTAGGTCGAGCGGATTGCTAACATCATCCGAATATGAAATTTTACATAGCGACCTTATATAAATGTCAACAACATTATTACTTGACTCATCATCAACGACGACGTCGTCAAGCGCGAATTTTTCGGTAAATTATAATCCACCAATACAGTTAGAACAAGGTAAACAATACGAAATCGGATTAATTTCTGCTACTATTTGGCATTCTATGGCAAATGTAAAAACAAACATCAACGATGACTTTACGTTTAATCCCGATACAGCAACTTACTCTTGGATAACAGTTAAGATACCACAAGGAGCTTATAATGTAACTGATATCAACAAGATGATAAAAGAATTAATAATAAAAAAAACCCTGTAAATGGTAGCAAAAACAACGCGGATAATTTTGAATTAACACCAAATTATAATACACTACGAGCTAGAATAACATTAAAAAATAAATTTTTAATCAATTTTCACCAACAACAAGTATTGCGTCGTTGTTAGGATTTTCTCATCAACAATATGGATCAAATACATTACCAAGTGTAGTTGCTGATGGTGATCTACCAGTTAACATTACAGAAGTAAATACGATTTTAATCAATTGCTCCATCGCTCAGAATCATATTCCGCGTTGGGCAGTCAAGGTCAAACAATTTACAGTTTTTCACCAGATGTTCCACCCGGATCACTAATGCAAAGTACTCCACGACAAATAATATATTATCCAATAACTCCCGAAAATCAAATCACAAGTATAACAATGCAACTGACAGATCATTCGGGTAGACAAATAGATTTTAATAATGAAATTGTCACGTATTATTTACATTTACGTGCAACATACATTTTGTAGACTAAATTTAATAAACAACAATGAAATCAAAAAGGCCTATAGAAGAAAAATTGTAGGTGGATTTTTAGGAAATATATTTACAAAAGCTGCTACAACACTTTGAGGACTAGCTCGTAGCGCCAATCGCACTTGATGCTGGTGAAGCTTTTGCAGCGGGATCAGCAGGTGCAGCAGGAACTGCAGTAGGACAAAAGATTGCTGATAAAATCAAAGGTACCGCACCAACAACAACAGTGACTTTATCGCCATAACCACCACCACCCACAGATGCGGAAATAAAAGAAGCAATATCAGAAATTGCACCAACAGCAAAAACAGAACGAGTAATGATAGCTACAATAAAAACATTATTATCACCGCGCGGCGAAGAGGTAGTTCGTAAGTTGATAACAATAGCAAAACAAACAACACCAAAAGTGTCGCCCGCTGCTTTTTAGTGAAATTTTATGTAGAACATAATAGATAAGAAGATGTCAGTAAAAAATTATCTTGATATTGTTGAAGAACATGACGATGTGGTAACAGAATTCGAGCATGTTGAATATCTAGACGAAATCTCAATCGAGCCAAATAAAGCTGGTGTTAAAACTTTTAAAACGTGAGACGAAGATATATTTCTGCTACCACATAAAGCGATGTTGGAAGTGCTTGGTCGAATATTAACCGCAGCTGGCGATAATATTGCAGCTGGTACAGAATTCACACTTGTCAATAATGGTTGGAGTTTATTCAGAAGTGCACGTTATCATCTCGCCAGTCAAACCGTAGAGGATATTTCAATGCACTTACCAATAGCAAGTACTATATTAAACATCGTCTCATTCAGCGATGATTATTCGAGATTGATTGCAACAAATATGATGTGGTTTAAAGATACTGGAATTGGTGTTGGTGTTACTTCATCGTCTGAATTTTTTTTCAGGTGGAGCAATTCTTGTAGCTGCTGGTGCTAATGCTGATGCAAGCGCTGCAAATGTGAGAGATTTTCTTATTGCTAATGCTGATGCTTTAGGTATAGATCAACCAGCTGGAGACGCTGATGCAGACGCTACAAGAAATTCACTTAATGATGCTTTTAATAGTTTTGGTTTAGCACCAACAGCTGCAGGTGCAGACGGAACTGCAATGTTAAATCATGTTAATAACAGATTAGGTTTTATTTTTAAAAAATACGCATTACAACGATGGATACACCAAGCGAAAAGCATTTACCGCACAATCTCGTCAAGTAACAATGTTTCTTCCGCTAAGTACAATATTTGGATTTTGTCGCGAATATAATAAAGTTTTTCGTGGACTAAAACATACCCTTACTATAGATCGGGCCGATCAAAACGATTGTTAAATGCGCGCCGCTGGTGTAGCTGATGGACAGTTTGTTATTACAAGATTAGCGTTATGGATGCCGCGAGTTGTCCCATCTATAGCTAAAACTAGGAACTTGAATCACTATTAACCACATACACGAAAAAGATATATTTTCAACAAAATAGAATTTACCAAACAGCACTTCCTAACGCGACCGATTACACTTGGAGGGTCACAACAACACCAAGCGAACAATTACCGCGACATTTGTTTGTCGTATTTCAACAACAGGACCATCGTAATAATCAAACTTTCAATAACTCTGTATTTCACAATACTGACGTTAGACGAATATTTGTACGAGTTAACTCTAAACAATATCTTGAACATGCAATCGAATGTAATTTTGCTAACAATGAAAACAAAAAGGTATCCCGGCCGTACATGTACCTGATGGATTCTATGCAAAAATATCAAGACGTTGATAGTGGATCTCAGATCTCTATAGAAGAATTTAGATCATTATATCCTATCTTTTACTTTGACATATCAAAACATTCCGAGCGAGTTGTTGGATCAACTGTTGATATTGAGGTTACATGGACACTTGATGCACTACCAGCTGTAGTGTATAATGCATGCGCGTTGATTGTAAGTGATAGATTTTTAACAATTGATGCTGTAAAAGGAAAAAATGACTGTACAAGTTTAATCTAATAACAGTAGTATAATGAAAACGAACTACACTACAAGAGAAATATACCTTACTCCCGGTCAGGTTAAAAAATTATCAGCGGCGGTTGCTAAACGTGATCCACTTTCTATAACAGTATCTCCAACAACGGTAAATCAGTTGTCGAAAACAGCAATAAAAGTAATGTTAACTCAAAACCAAATCAATAAACTTGATCGCAAAGACATTGCGGAAAAACCATTTGTTTTAAAATTATCTGTTGCACAAGTTACAGAAATGTCAAAACATGGTGGATTTTTAGGACCTGCACTTTCAACACTTGTTAGTACTGTTTTACCAAAAATACTACCAATACTTGGAACCATTGGGAATAGCAGCCGCATCTGGTGCAGTATCTGGAGCAGCTGAAAAAGCCACTCGCGGAGACGTTATTAAAAAGATCAATCGTTGATCACTTCGTGATACGTACGTCAATGACTTAGTTTTATGTAATAATAATAATAATAACAATATAATGCCACAAAAACGAAAGAAATCATCGAAGAAAAAAGAAACAACGTCGTCCACGAGCAATAATGCAAGATGGATTTCTTCCAATAGCTCTGCTACTAGCGGGACTAGCGGGAAGTATGATACCGAGTTTTCTTCCAAAACTACTAGGATGCAGAATGACTCTACCAGGAACCAGACGCCGTTGACATTATGTAATTTTGATATACTTGACAAACTAAAAAATGTTAGTAATTTTCGTGGAGTATATTCCAAAGACGAACTTGATGATGTACCAGCAGGTGGTTTGAGTGTTATAAATATACAAAACTTTAATGACGGTTCAGGTACGCATTGGGTCGCTGTTTATGATAATAAGTATTTTGATTCGTTTGGACTTCCCCCAAGCGACGAAATAAAAAAATATATATATTTTTAAAAAATACATTGTTATATTTTGGAAAATCATCCCTGATTATCTTATCGCAATCATGTACATGATCTATGTAAATATCAGCGAGCCGTTTCATCAACTCCACATTATAATATATTTTTGTCTAATATTTTATAATAAAATGAATGACGAAATAAAATATCATCAAAAAGTTAATATTTTAAATTACAACGAATTGGCGGAAGCAATTCGAAAATGTTTGTTAGGATATGATTCTTTTTTTCTTTTTTTTTTTTTTTTTTGTTAACGTTAATGTGGCGCAAGGAGATTCTAATAAAATTATTCTAACAACAGCTGAAAAAAATAAATTCGATGAAAACGCTTTTATCACATTAAAATTTAACAAAGATGATGTGTTGATGTTTGCCCAGAATTGCTTAACTAAAGCTGAAATAGAGAGTATAATCAATCGTCGTATTTGAAAATAAATCTATCAAACGTTGATTGCGATGTTGCTGATTTTGTCTGGCCATCAGCTACAAATTTTATTGCAGATGGTTTAATTTTATGATATTCTGCCGCAGCTGTCATAGAAGGTAATTTAAATTTCTCATTTGTTTCAAAATATATTGAACAATTGATCTTTTTGGACTTTTAAAATTATTAGCACCACCACGTCCACGTTTGCTGTTTTCTTGCTTGGTAACAAGATCAAGATTTTCTAAACAGTTATCAGTTTTTATGCCATTAATATGATCAATGGCTAAACCATCTGGTATTGATCCACTAAACGTTTCATAAATAAATCTATGTGATTGATAACCAACAAAATCTGTTTTGGTTCCTCTAACTTTTACCATGAGATATCCGGAATTTTGCAAATTTCCTAAAACTTTTTTTGTTTTTCTATTTCGAAAAATTCCGCGATCAGAACACTCGTAAAGATTAAAAACGGGATGTGGTTGAAACTCATCTTGTAATGACAAGTTTTCAATATTATCGTCCGTGAAAGCGCTATTAACATGATATACACGTTTTCCAGCTGGAATGTCATCACAAAATAGTGTATAAATAAAATCCTTTCTTAACATATCAACTCTATCAGTATCTCCTTCTGATTTTACACTAATCTTGTAATCCGCTAGTGTTAATTTACCAAAAGATTTCCCGTATTTGGTATATATCACCGAACCGAGTGCGTTCGCGGCATATAGGTTGTACTCTGGATGTACATGATACGCTGCTTGTTCTTCGGCTGACATTCTCAAGTAGCTCATATTTTGTGCCATTGTTGATGATTGCATCATTATATTATTAGCATTTTCATATCTATAATTGAAAATTATATTGAAAAATTCAATTAAATAAATAACATTTTATATAACAATGTTTAGATTGGAAGATCTTGCTAAAAAGAGTATTATGGGAGAGCCTAGAAAAATAATTTCAGCTTTCGAGGGATTTGACAATAGCTCTATATATGACAATCAAATTGTTTTAGCAAATTTTAATTCGGTAAATTTATTTTATCTTCTGCAGCTTATTGTAAAACGAGAACTCGCAATACATAAATCAATAAAACTTTTAGTACAATATAATGTATTTTTATCGAGAAATTTTTGTAGAGAAACTGCAAAACCGTATTTGTCAGCAAAACACGAAAAATATTAATTGTGACAAATATTTCATTAATCGCTGATGAAATACATGAAGAAATTATGAAAATATTAGAAGAGGTTGTTGAAATTGGATCCGGTTGGAAGTTTGAAATGTTAAAAGAAGTTTTAATTCATACTGCTAAGTACAACGTGCTCCGAGGTAAGTCTTATGTTGATCTACCGCAAAAAAAATCAAGAACAAAAATTGTTGTATAAACGTGAAAATTATGATAATAAATGCTTTCAGTGAGCCGTTCTTTCAGCAATTTTTCCAGAAGAAAAAAATGCCGGTCGCGTCGACAGGTATATCAGTCACGTTTCAAGATTAAATTTTAGTGGCATCGATTTCCCAGTCGCAGAAAATCAAATACCAAAATTTGAAAAACAAAATAATGTTTCTGTTAATGTTTTCGGTCTCGATGATCATGAAAATGTTTATCCGAGATATATATCAAAAGATGCTTCTCGATCAACAATAAACTTGTTGTTTTATAAAGAACATTATGTCTGGATCAAAAACTTTAACGGACTAGTTCGTAGACAATATAATAAAGATAAAAATAAAAAACATTTCAATTATCGTTGCTTACAAGGATTTTCCAAAGATAAATTTTTGGAAGAGCATCTTAAATATTGTGCTAATGTTCAAAGAATAACTATGACGAAGGATAAGGATAAAGTTTTAAAATTTAAAAACTATAATCATAAATTAAATATTTCCTTTGTAGTTTATGCTGATTTTGAGTGTCTTCTCGTTCCTGTTTCAGAGTTGAAAATGATCCTAATAAATCAAGTACTAGGAAAATTCAACAACATGTCCCATGTGAAGTAGCTTATAAAATAGTTTGTTGTGTTGATCAAAGTTTATCATCGCCGATAAAGTTGTATCACGGAGAAAATCCGGCTGTTTGGTTACTGAAAAATTTAATAGATGATGTTGACAAAATTATCAGCATACTATCTAAAACAGCTCCAATGAAAATAACATATCAAGAACAACTTGATTTTAATAATGCGATAAATTGTCATATTTGTGAAAAACCACTTGTTGGCGACAAAGTTCGAGATCATTGTCATATAACTGGCAAATACCGCGGAGCAGCACATGATAATTATAATTTTAAATTTCATGTCCCGGATTTTGTTCCTGTCGTTCTTCACAATGTTGGGAGTTACGATAGCCAGATCATTGTTAAAGCATTTGGCAACGAGGAAATTAAATCTAAACTAAGGTTAAATAATCTGATAAAATGTATCCCAAACAATTTTGAAAAGTATATGTCAGTTACTCTTGGTATATTACGTTTCATTGATAGTTTGCAATTTATGGCAGCGTCGTTGGACGAGCTTGTAAAAGGTTGTAGTGTTTTCGATTATCTTAAAAGTTGCTTTGGTAAAGATTATCCTAGTTTGACAAAAAAAGGAGTTTTCCCCGTACGAGTACATCGATGATTGGAGCAGATTCGATGAAACTTCTCTCCCGGGCAAGGATAAATTTTATTTATATGTGATGATATTATATTCCAAATAGGAAATCAATCGAACCAGGAGTTATCTAAATATCGGTGATATTAAAACGTGAACCAATATCTAACACCTTTGGTGATAAAAAGACACAACGAAAATAACCATTTGCCTATTGTCCTATTTGACGCAAAAGTACACTAAAACTTATGCCAAATTTAAAAACCTATGCCGTTGATTTTAAATAAAGTGTCACAAAGCATAAGGGAATCGAATAAAACTATTGCATTTTATCCGACATTAAAGGTCACCGGCCATACTCTAAAATTTTTCTTTTTACATCAGATTTGCATTACATGAATAAAAGTAGTTATAAAAATTATCAAATGTAAAGAAGAAATCATAATTTAATTACTCGAAATAGGAGTATACAACGCTGTTACTTTCCCTTAGCTACGATTTCCCACCTATAGAGGACACCAACCGGAAATGACGTACATTTATCCCCCACAAGACGAAGTACATGCTTCTTGTTGTCGAAAATAAAACACTATAAACTGTTACCATGACATCTTTTTCTTTATAGCCATAGTTTCAAATCCAAATATTAAAAAAGAGTAGTTTGTATATAAGAAAGTATTTGATCGCAATAATACAAGCGATCAAACAAACTAAATAAGTTTTAATTGTTTTGCAAAAAGTCTTGTGAAAATTCTACCTTCAAAAAGATATTCCCGAGCAGCCCTTGTGTCTGTTTTTCCATTCCATTTGGTGGCAGTGTCTTTTTCAAGTATTTCCTTTTCCCACCTCAACATGCCATATCCATATATCTATCTTTTATTATTTCCTCCTCCTATTTGTGTTTTCTCTTTCATAAGTACAGACATACACACATTCACTTGTGTCTTTCAGATAGTCTTTTGTGTGACCATTGCATGATAATATTCACTCATGGATATACTAATTTAATAATATTTCATTGTAATGTCTGTCGCACTATATATGGATCAGACGTACGATGGTAATATGTTACAGTTCCACTAGACAATGAAGATCAACACTTTTGATGAGTGGATACAGAAAGATATTGGCAAATACACAACGTCCGTTAAAGTCTATGGGAAACCTTAATACTAATTTGGAGAAAAACGTGAAAATACCGGTCATGTCTGTCAAGAAAAAGATCATTGTGAAAATACCGGTCATGTCTGTCAAGAAAAAGATCATTGTGAAAATACCGGTCATGTCTGTCAAGAAAAAGATCATTGGGCAACAGAATGCCAACAGGTTAAAGGAAAGGAACTTCTTTTAGTAAGAGCAGAGAATCCGAGCTCCGAAACAAATGTTAATATGAATAACTGTTTTGTCATGAGCAAGGATATAGCAGCAGGGAGGGTGAACAGACCACTTTGCTAGAGACCTCATTTTTGAAATTTAAGGGTTCCTACGAAGGCTGAAAAAAAGTTTTTGCCTTAATAGTAAAAACTTCTTTAATTGACCAGATTTTTTCTGATTTTTTCACAATCTGGTCACTACGCGTATGTCGTCCACCCTCCCTGCTGCTATAAATTAAACAGCCAGTATAAATATTATCAATAATGAGTATTGGAGAACCACACTCAGCTAAATTAGCTCGAGAGCGACTAAAGGCAATTAAAAAATATCTACCCGTTCGTGATTCTGTTGAGCAACAACTACAATCGCATCAGGAATCTCAAGTTGAATTTGAAGAGGATACAAAACAGTTATTTAAACCTATCACTGAGACCACTAAAGGTATTCAACCTGTGTTAGAGAAAACCGCTGAAGCAGCTGGAAAAATAGCAGAAAGAACTGAAAAAATAGCAAGAAGAACAAAAAAGACAAAAGAAATTTTACGTGAACTTCCAGCTGAAATAGCTGCTGCGATGCCAATCCCGGAAATACCTGAGGATGAAGATCAACTTGAGGATGAAGATCAACCTGAGGATGAAGATCAACCTGAAGGTGCTGAAGCACCAGCTCCTAAACGAAAGAGTCGTGTAAGTACTGACGAACTGATAAATAAATTTGATGAAGAAACTATTAAGGTAATTAAAAATTTGACCCTAACTGAACTAGCTGAATTTGCTGTGGGTGGTTTTAGTCGAAGAGAAAACTTAATGAAACCTGAACACAATAAATATATTACAAACAGTGAACAATGGTACAAATATTTCTATCGCATACGCATGAATGTTGAACAAGCTAGAGATACTGATCCATTATATAGTGGTTATAGTGAGCAAGTTAATAAATTAATTTAATTAAGAGAAAAGGAGAAAGAACAAAAGAAACAACAAGAACAACAACAAAAACAACAAAAAAAACAACAACAACAAAAAACAAAAACAACAAAAACCATTTGAACAATCACTTCGTGATTATCCAGAATTACCATCATCACCACAACTACAACAACAACGACAACAACGAGAACAACAACGAGAACAACAACGAGAACAAGATCGACAACAACGAGAACAAAAACAACAACAACTAGAACAAAAGAAAAAACAACTAGAACAAAAGAAAAAACAATCACAACCAGTCCAAACAACAAGTAAGGAAGAAGAAGAAGAAGAAGAATTTCAAGACGCTCCCGGAACAACTGGAAGTGGTTTAGGAAGTGGTCTTATTACTTGCCCCAATAACGTTCTTGCTGATGTTGATCGACTAGAAATCCTCATTGGAGGAAAACGAGCTGGTAATAATTCCCCAGAAATCATTAATGAAGCAGCTGATATTTGCATCGGTCTCTCATTAATGAAATCGCCTATGATTATCATAGTGATTAGATACAATTAGTTATAAAGCCACTTAATAATAAAATGATCATACACAATACTCGTGGACCTACCATGGTCAGGGTAATAAACTCTCGATTACCGGTATACAAAGCGACCTACGGAGATGGATTAGGTGATGTTGTTCAGGGTCTGTTTAGAAGAATAGCCCCAGAAGCAATACCGATTGCAAAGCAGCTAGGAATGAAAGCTATTGATGTTGTTCGTGAAAAAGGTATAGGCGCTGTTGGTAATCTCGCTAGCAAAGCATTTTCAGCAATCAAAGATAGACTATCAAAATTAATACGCAGACCACAAGCGACCCGACCTCAACCTGTGAAATTGGCTAGCACTGAAGTGATGCCAGCAAGTGTAAGTAAAATAATAAATCAAGCCGCTAATCAAAAACTAGCGGAGTTAGCTGATATACCAATGTCGGAAAAGGAAAAAACTATAACCGCTAGTCTGATAGCAGGAAGTGGTCTCACTTCGAGGAGTGGTCTTCGAGTTAGACGAAGACGATAATAATAAAGATGTTTAAGCGCATATCTGACCCCGCGTTTGACATGGATGCACCAGTTCTCAAAGATGAGTCTGTGCGCGATTATCAGTATTATTCTTACGACGCACGAATTCCAGATCAGCGTGGACGAATCGAACTACAGGTTCAGGATACAAGTAGGTATTTCCTACCCGCTGAGGCATTTATTGAAGTAGAAGGTGAAATTTTAGATAACAATGTTCCTGCAGCACCAGTAGCATATGGAGCTGATATTATTGTTGGTTTTGTTAATAATGGTATTATGGCGTTATTTGATAGCGCTACGTACATGATTGACGGAAAAAATATTGAATCAATCCAGAAAGACGTTGACGTTGCCACGACAATACTAGGTCTTGCGAGATATAGCGACGATTATTCAAGATCGGCTGGACCATCAATGATGTTTGCAAAGGATACTTCTAACCATGCTGAATATAAAAATGTAACTATAGGTAATGTAAGAAATGCTGCAGGAACCGCAAAAACTCCTGCAGTATTATCGATGAATGCAAATTTCAACATAGGATTTGCAGCACGTAAATCGATGTTAAGCGGTAATAGGAGAAGATTTTCATGTGCGATTCCACTTTCACATATTTTTGGATTCTGTAGAAATGTCAGAAAAGTCATTTTCGGAGCCAAACATACGGTTGTACTTGTACGAAAAGGCACAGACAATGATGCAATATGGTGAGCCGATGGTAATGATGGTATAGTAATTCTTACAAAACTTTCCCTGTGGATGCCAGTGATGACTCCAACAATATCTGAAGAAGATCGGTTACTTGCTTTTATGAGTCAAGGTGGTAAATCAACTTTGTCATGGTTAACAATGACCACAGATGCTATCCAGGGTAATACTAATGGTTTATTTACATGGCAAATAGCCTCTCAGCAGGGTGTTTCTGCACCAAGGCACATATTTATTGCTTTTCAAAGTGGTGCACGAGTAAATAGTCAAGAACGTAGTGCAATGATATTCGACAATCTTGGTGTTTCTGAAATATCTCTGAGGATAAATGGACATCAAGAACCATCCGAGGATATATTACTGAATTTTGAAAATAATCATGTAGCACGTGCATATCATCGATTAATGACATTCATGGGTCGTGATCAGAATATTGATACTGGTTTACAAATATCGCAGCTAGATTTTACATCGCTGTATCCGATTTATTACTTTTCACTAGAACATTTAGATTTAACCAGACAATCAGTCGTTGACATAATCTTTCGAGCTCATGTTAACAGAAACATTATAGATATCCCTAATTATAGAGCAATAGCCGTTATACTCAGCGATAAATCGATGTTACTCGAAGGTGTTGGTGGACGAATGAGAGTTATTGATGCCCCAGTAGAAAACATGTAATTAGATCGTTCATAATATTAATAATGTCATATCATCACGTTAGTGTGAGTCTGACTCCTGGTCAGATTAAAAGGCTGCAATCAGCATCAAAAAATAATTGTGGAATAAAAATATCGCTAAAGCGAGAACAAACGACCGGTACAAATAAACTATCGTTGACCGAGCGTCAGTTCAAAAACTTCAATGAAGCTAAAAAATCAAATAAAGGCGTCAAACTTAATCTTTCTGCGGGCGCCATCAAAGACATTGCTAAGACAGGTGGTATATTTCCACTTCTCGCAGCTATACCAGCATTAATAGCAGCTGCAGCCCTAGCTGTTGCAAAAGCAGCTGCGCTAGGTACTATTGGAACAGCTGCTGGAATGGCGTTAAAGAAAGTAACCGGACAAGGAATCAAAAAAAAAAGGGAAAAAGTCTAAGACTACCAGGAACCCAGTATTCGTGGTACGGAAAGGGTCTAAGATTACCAGGGACCCAGTATTCGTGGTACGGAAAGGGTCTAAGACTTCCCGGGACAGTTTACTAATATCACCTATGTCCAATTTTGATTTACTTAATGCTGCTAAGCAATTAAAAATAAAACATTTCAGAGGTGTTTTTATGCGTGATCAATTACCTACCGTTGCAATGCAACATGAAACCGGTATTATTAATCTCGATAAAACTCTGGCCCAGGCACGCACTGGGTAGGATATGCAATTGATCCACGTGGAATTATTTATTTCGATTCGTATGGATTAGCACCACCAAAAGAATTTTTAAAATACGTTAGCAATAATACTGCTCCAATCTGGTATTCAACGCTACCAACACAAAAATAACTGATCCTCCAATATGCGGCCGTGAAACCCTCGCTATGCTTGATGCTGTATCAAAATCAACAGCGCCGCCTCATAAAGTCGTGCACGCGTTCACTACACTACGTCATAACACTTAAACAGATATCAGTAAATATAATGGTAGATATTTATGGAAGATCTACTCGGAAGAAAGATAAGAAGTGTCGATTTATCTAAATATGCAACTCTTGATCAGCTCAGAAATGAAATCGATGATTTATTAAATATCACAAGTGTGGATCAAAATGAAGTCGTCGTTTTTCAGGACAAACAAGGACGATTAAAAACGAGTAACATACAACTACTAGATGTACTTGTACGAATTCCCAACGCGGTTGTTAATAATATCGTTACTTTTACTGATCAAGGTAAAATACAGGATTCCGGTAAATCGGTTAACGACTATGTTAAGAAAACTGGTGATGTATTTACTGGTGACATTATTATGTCAAGAAGAAAAATTACATATCTTGGAGATCCAATCGCAGATACAGACGCAGCAACAAAAAAATACGTCGATGATCAAGAATCCAAGTACGTGTCAGTGCGCGGTGGTATAATGCGTGCATTTCTCGACATGAATAATAATGGTATTAATAATCTCAGAACACCAGAAACAGATTTCGATGCCGCAACGAAGAAATACGTCGACGATAAGGAAATTCCAATAATGACTTCGTTAACGACAATCAATGATGGAATTGCTACATTTAGAACTGAATATATTAATCATGTACAAACATTTCTAAATTTTCGTAGAAATGTAAACAGATCTATTAACGACTTTTTTGGAACTCCACCAGTCGTTGACATAAAACTTACCGACATTAAGATGAAAATCAACGATATTGTTAGTGGAATTCCTAATATCATTGAAAAAACGAATCTAGTAACAAAGTTACTTGCTGGAATGCCTCACAAGCAGATCTTCAACGTAGTATACACAGTAGCATCAGGATTAGGAGTATGGACACTGCAAGATAATAATCTCAAACACACCGCAGAAGTCACTGGCGTATACAGGCTGTCTATATTTAGCATAGCAAAATTCAGTATATTTACTACATTTCCATGGCGTCATTCAATCGATACTTTTTCTGGAGTTGTATCCGTTATAATAAATAAAGATGCGGAAGAAATATTTCTGCTGGAGGCATCTGATAAAAATTTAACCAGAGCATTATACTGGTGGTGTTTGGAATTTGTATGTGAAACTCCTCAATTAGTTACCTAGATAAATATAATGAATCAAGAGTCATTTATCGATGTTCAACGTCACAGATACACTCAAGTATGTGAGTGTCAAACCAAACTAAAAAATATCATCGACGATTACACGATAAAGGTAAAAAAATATCGTCGACGTATGGTTGTTATTGATATAATGGTATACTCGGTTTCTGCTGTTATTGCTGGAACTGGATTATTACTATCAACAATAACGATGACAGCGCCTGCAGTTGTAACAATTATAGTTTCAACAGCAACAACATGCGCAGGTATTTTCAGTATTATCGCTAAGAAAATATCTACGTGTACAAATGATAAACTAAACGAGTACATAATGAAATTGCACACAGCAACAGCCGCCTACACTAAATTATGTTCGTATATTTCAGCGTATCTCAGTGATGGTAAAATATCCGATGAGGAGTTCGTAACGATAATGAAAACCTACGATGAAGCATTCATAATCGCTAGTGACAATAACGGAAAGATGGAGAATTAAATAATAACAATAATAATAATGTCATCGTTGGAATTACTTCAGCAGATCGTAGCTAATACAACGCCGTCAAAAACTACTATGATATCATTAAGTTCAACCAATCCTGAATTTAGCGTTAATTTTCCGACTGCAATTCCAGCAAAGGAAATAGCGCTAGCG
Source organism: Megalonaias nervosa (assembly GCA_016617855.1). Classification (NCBI taxonomy): domain Eukaryota; kingdom Metazoa; phylum Mollusca; class Bivalvia; order Unionida; family Unionidae; genus Megalonaias; species Megalonaias nervosa. Next base: position 34,138 of record JAECUM010003456.1, on the reverse strand, counting down.
CAATTACGAGTTTATCATAGCTGGCCAAATATCAGGTCAAAACCGTTTGGTGGACAACAACCAAATAATTCACTGGTATTTGCGAATAAGAATAAACCTGATGGAACACCTGATTGGCAAGTTGTTGGAATTTCAACGGGTAGTTATGAAATAGAACAGATCAACGATGAATTTCAACGCAGAATTAAATCTATCACAGGGGGAGAATCTAAAATAGCGATCACTGTTTACGAACCAACATTATCAGCGGCGATTGAAATAAATTCTCCTGATTACCTCGTAGACATTTATCAAAGTTCGATTAGATCTGTGTTAGGATGGCCTGAAGTCGCACCTGTTTATAATGGAGTTTCAGAACCAAAAATAGAAGAATTTAAAACGAGTGAAGAAAAATTCATTAAAGATCCAGAATATCGAGGAAAACAACCATGGAGTAATAATACAAGATTTGGATTTCCAAACGACGATAGATATTACTTTACCGATTTTGACGGTAAAAGGATCCCCAAGTTGAATAAAGCATTATTTATTTTTAACACAGACACCAAGACGAAGATTAGTTTCTATACTGTTGATGTAAGATTTATTAAACATTTTTTAGATACTCTTAAACCCGAATACGATAAAACGTTTAATGATTTAAGAAATTTACTTATTTCATTATCACAACATTATAATGAAAGTGTAAAGCAGCAAATAATCGAGTCAATAAAACATTTAAATGGCATCTTATTCGATTTATACATCGTCAATCGAAGTATTATAAACACTGCGACTAAACTCGATGGAAATCGTTACACAAATCCAGAATCTAAACAAGTATTTCTTGATCATTATAAAATAACAGAAAAAGACTTACAAACATTTGTTATACCAGATTTAAATAACGCTGAAATGAAGAAATCATTAAATGATCTTATTGAAGAATATTATCCGGGAGTAATTGAATCGTGGAAAAAAATAGCCCCACCACCGGCTATACTAAAACACAATAACAATCCCTTTGGTGCCGGACGTCATATATCGCCAGGCATTGTAAATATAACAACAACAATTGCAATCAATCTGGTATGCGATGTTATTGAAGGTAGCTATCAGATAGATCTTTCTAAGTCTAGCCAGGCCCAGCAAGGATACATATTATTCAGTTTCAGCCCATCGGTCCCTCCCGGTTCGTTAATTGTATCAGAGCCAATTAACCCCGTGTACCTGCGAGTTCATAATCCGTTATTATCAAGGATACACTTTAAACTTACAGACCAAAACAATCGCATTCTGGACACAAGAAATGAAGAACTAAATATAAACCTGTATGTACGCTCATAATGCGTTTTTATCATAACAAAAAAAAAATATCCGGATGTCTATAATACTGTATTCTTTGTTTACATAAAATCCGTGCACGGTGCACAATCGAAATCTATTATCTAGAAGGCTGTGGCTGCATATTGATTATTCCATAACGGCTGTGTATATGTGCCGCGTAAAGTTATTTTAAGAACATCTGCTATGACTAAATCAATATATCCTTGGTTACAGCTTATGCATAGACTCAATGTTATACAGAATTATGTATATTTTTTGGAAACTAGAAATATAAAATCCCATTTTACACAGAAAAATGTGGTTTTTGTTAAGAATATTGTAGTTTTTAGGAAATAGGCTATTGGTAAACACATACTAACTTTTTCAATATGTATTTATAACAAGGTCCGATAGCTCAGTTGATAGCGCGTAGAAACTCTCATCCGGAGGGTCGTGGTTCGAAACCCGAGAAAGACAAATTGTCAGCGGAAGGCGATTTTAGGCCAAGATTTATAATTTATTGGGGCTCCAGCCCCCCCCCCCGTCTTTAGAGTACACCAATCCACTACGTCAACACGTGGTGGATTCACTTTTGTGAATCACCCATTGGTTGATCGTTATGGGTTGGTGTGCTGGCGTGAAGACGGCATTTCATCATCATCATCATCATATCATCATCATCATCTCATCAAAAATATACAGCGGGGGGTGATATGAGGTCGTGACCTTGTGACTTCACTAAAGGGGTACCCCACACAAGGGCCATTCCAAAAGACACAATCGCAAAACTAAAAATAAACCTAATGAGATTCCAGGTCACAAAGACCAATCAGCCTTTGAGTTCTTAGAGTTTCGGTTACGGATATTTAGGAATTCTTGTAAGGCAATAAACAGAATCTGATTGGTCACTAAAATAAGACCTACACGTGTATAAACAACCCTCTGAGTTCCTAGAGTTTCGGTTACGGATATTTAGGAATTCTTTCGGGGGTAAACAAATAACACGTACAGACAACCCTCTGAGCCTCTAAAGTTTCGGTTACGGATATTTAGGGGTCTCTTGGGGGGTAAATGTCTAAACAAGGATTCGGAACCTCATTAGGTTTATCTGATACAACTATGGAATGGTAGACCGAATATCACCCCGCGCTGTATATTTTTGTTTATTTTTATATTAAATAAACACTTATTATATAATGAATTTTGAAAATATCAATGTCATTGTTTCTGCGATTAAAAAATTACAACATAACGGTATCAATGTATCTGATTATCTTAATGCTGAAAAGATTCTATGTGATTTTGACTCATTACAACAACGAAAAAACGAGAACAGATTTACGCTATCCGCTGATTACAAGTTTATGAAAATTATCCAGCAAGGAATGTTAAAGTCACTGGCAACTGTCACTGATAATCAGGTAAAATTGTTTGTGCCTCTCTCAAACGCTATTGACAAAATCAAGCTAGAATTATCTCATGGATACGAACAGAAAAAGATCATGAACTTTCGTATAAGACAATTAAGAGAGCATTGTGAAAATACGAGTGAAAATGACAGCGACAATGATGGACCCCTGACAGAGTCAGGGACTGTGATAATGGCTAAACAAAATCCTTGGGAAAATTAACGTTTCAGTAGGTATCTCTCATAGATATGCTTCTGTGGATACCTCATATTGTATCCCAACCATGTTTCAGTAGGTATCAAGTAATCATTTGGTAACATTAAAAATACGGTAGACTAAACGTATTGAAAATTTATTTTTTGTGTAAATCTTTTGGAAAAAGTAGATCTTGTAATTCCGTCTGTCACGTATTGTACTGAAGGTGGTACTATGCCAAAATATTTGGCAGCAGAATAAATCGACTTGAACACAATTTCTTCACCATCTGCATTTACAGATTTGACAGGTCTTGCAAATCGTGTGCCGCCAGTGTTTCCAAACTTACAGTTTTCACTTTGCGTGATAATACGTAGATTTCCAAGTGAATTATCAAGCTTATCGCCGTTGATGTGGTCAACCACATACCCATCTTTGATTATTCCAAAAAAACACTCGTAGGTAAATCTATGTGATAAATATTTTTTATTTCCTTTGGGTTTAAACGCAAGATAACCAGTATTGGTAACACTACCGACTGGTTTTTTCAATCTGCAGTTTCTAATCACACCTTCTCGAGATGCTTCATAATTGGTAAAGATTGGATGTGACACAAACTCATTTTGTTCCATTTATATATAATATTTATTTGTCTAAATCATTGTTTTTTGAAAATCTAGCCAAATAATCTTCTTCGGTTTTTATAGGAGAGTCAGCGTTATATTTTTTATCGTAATATCGTTTCAACTCTCTGTACTTTTTACCACCGCATTGCGCACACAGTTGAGTCTTTCCTCGCACTCCAGCGCTACAAACAATACACGGTTTTGGTCCTAGACTCCCATTTCTGACGCATTGCATATGATAACTACAGTATTCATTCACGCATGATCTGTTACACGGAGACGTATAACCGATTTTTAACCAGTGGCAGTGATTTGGTTGAATCATATACAAAAGATTAATGTTCAATTAAATATATATTTGCCTTAATTATAATATGGAAGAATTATCCGCAATTGAACCCTACGCAACCAGATTCGATCTTGACAGACTACCTGAGTATAAAATTAGTATTTCGATGCAAGATCTAGCTTTAACGAATGCGGATATAACCAAACGTATCCGTGAGGCCAAGAAGGAATTTCGTGACGATGGTGCAGTTCATGCATGGTCAACATTCAGGATAGGACATATCGTTAATATGATGAACGACAAACGAGGAAAAGTAATTATTAATCACCTTGATAATCAAAAATATTTATTTTAATAAAATTTATTGTAGAGACAGATGACGATATCTGGATTATTCGTGATAAGCGTGATCCAGTCCGTGTGCAGCCCGGGGGTAATATTGTTCTCTTAAATAACAGATCCAAACCTGGAATACTTACTGGTGTTGATAAACCTTACTATGTACAAAGTTATCCAGCGACTGCAGTTGTCTATGGAATATATTCACTGAATGATAAACCTGACGTCGGGGATCTAAAGCCTATGAGATTGTCAGAGTCAAGAATAAACTGTGTAGCTGAACGAGTTACAGAACATTTCATAAACGCGATACGTGGTAATGGTTTAACAGATTTACGACGTAAAAAAATAAATGACTGGGCAGAGTCGGTTAAAGATACCGGAGCGTCTATCAGCGACGTTGCTGAGCTAGAAAAGAAATTAAAATTTCCAATAACAGTAAAAACGCTAACAGGAGAGATTTTGTATAAACCGAAATATATAAAAAATGGAACTCCGATAGATATTATTGATCATAACGCGCACGCATGGACTGCTGCAGTAACAATATTTCCACGAGATAGAACGGTTAAATTTTATGACGGTGATATCTTTGATTTTATTAAAAATATTAGTAAAACCGATCCTGTTTCTGTTTGGTTATTTCAGAGTTCGGAATATAATCATTACGATCAATTTGTACGACCTAATGGTGATATTTATCGTACAGAATCTCTTCATGAGGAAATGGAACATCTTGCGCAACGCTTTTGGCGTGAATATACCTCTGATGATGTCATAGTTAGACAATTATTAAATAACTGTTTTACTGTTCCGTCAGTCGCTGCTCATTTTGCTCAGGAGAAAAATTCGTGGAAAACGACACGATCGGAATTTCTTGAAGATGTCAAGAAAAGTTGTATAGAATATGGACACGGTGGATTATGGAACACCAAATACGATTACAATGACGTTATCTCTGTTGATATGATAGCGTGTTATCCTGGGAGTTTTCTTGGATATGGAGAATGTTCTAAATATTTTAAGAGATTCGGACATCCTACACATGACATGACCAGGGTTGCGATAAACGGATCCTTACCAGATTTTGACTTAACAGGATTTGCTCACGTAGAATCATTCGAGTTTAGAGAAGATCTCCATGCGATTACTTATGCTTGGTTCGGAAGACATTTTTCAGAGCGACGTTGGGTTCCGATAGTACTATTGCGATATATGCTTGATGCTGGATTTTTAATATCGTTGAGAGTAACTGAAGCGATTATATCGTATAGTTCACAGAAGCAAGTTTGGTTGCCAGAACCGGACAGATTTAGTGTCGATGATACCAGGAAAGAATTCCCTGATATTGATGAAGATCATGTCATTAAAATAAATAAATGCAGGAATGAACATGATGAGAAACTTGCAAAAGATCTTGGTAGAAAGATAATCGGTAAGTTTACACAAGGTGGTTCATACGATCAATAAACGAACGTGTACAAGATTGATTATAGACGATGCTGAACTAGATTTTATAATCACTGATACGATGGAGAAAAATACGTTTATAAACCGATGTAATGCTTATTTATCAGATGGAACAAAACTAGGTACCATTGTGAGCTATCTCGATGGCGAGTCACCGCAGTTTAATCATTTAAGATCTTCGATGTTAGCGTACGTTTCGATAAATCTATTGTCGATGATAAATAAATTTCCTCGTCACGCTGTCAGAGTCGCTACGGATTCATTTTATGTACATAAAAAATATAAAGATTTATTAAAACTCGGTAATGGTGAATGGGGGACATGGAGGATAAAACAAGAAAATATAATTAATTATTCTGAATCTGCCGATGTTGAAATTGCGGAGATACATTACAAAAATAATAATCAAATATCAAAGTCATCTGCACCATCTGTGTATGATCCTGTATCTAGACATAAAACCGTTTATCTTAATGGGTGTGGTGGTTCAGGTAAAACAACTCGTGCGATTAACTTATTTATAAATAATACATCAGATATAATTGTTTTAACACCTACACATAAACTTGCTAGAGAAATAAAGCAACGAGGAGTAAAATCATGTACATATCATAGTTTCTTTAGATGGTGTGGAGACACATGGACTCCATCGCGGATGGGTGAGAAACATATTCCTAAAATTATTATATGGGACGAGATATGCACGGTGTCGTTAGAAACACTAAAAACATTTCTTGATTGGTTGTTATTGAAGAATACTGCTGTGATTATGTGTGGCGATCATGGTCAACCACCACCCTTTGTTGGACAGTCTCCACATGAATGGTTGAAAACATTTGTAGATTATTACGAAGAAATAAATGATGACCATAGAGCTATTGATGAACCGCTAAAAGAGCTTAAAAGATTAATCAGACTTCAGCCAGATCAAATACAATGCGAGATTCTGCGTAAAGTAATTGCAGAAACTTCTATGAATGATTTTTGGATTTTATGGAGACCTGCTGATTTGATAGTCGCCAGTAGAAAGATAGTTCGTGATGAACTGCAAAAGAAATTATTTACGTTACATAAAGAAAAGTTTCCAACGTTACATGTACCTTTGTGTTATCGCCCATCAGATACTCGACGACAAAATATTGAAGTTGAAATACCAGGTGGAGACGCTGAAAATGTCCGGGTACAGAATCTTGTCTTGAATGATATCGTGTTGGTTGTTGTTGATGTTGTTGAGAGCGCGTTGAACATGGATAAATCGCCATGGACGTTAGGATACGCTATAACGATTCACTCGTCGCAGGGATTAACTATAACTGATACTAGAATCTGGATTGTAGATGATCGTATTGAATGGTCAAATTTAGTCTATCTCGCCGTATCTCGAGTCAGGAAAATATCGCAACTGCGTAGGGTTATTGTAGATTACGTAATAACTGAAGAAATCACTAACAATATCGATATCAATAAAAAATTAGTCAGTTATAAACAGTGTGACAAAAAAAATAAACGTGACTTTGATCTTGATGCTGAATTTATTATAACATTAAGACAACAACAGAATAATCATTGCGCAAGTTGCAACTGTAATATGTCATGGCAGCATTCAAATAATAATCCAAGACAATTTACCGTAGACAGAATTAATAGTGATCTCGGTCATACACGTGATAATGTGATGCTGACCTGTCTTGAGTGTAATCGACGTCGAGGCTCTGGACGTTTACAAAATTGAGCTTGGTGGTAATTGCGTATCCTCAGGAATTATTTGTAATTGTTCACGTACAAATCCACGTTGAGGGGCTGTAGAATCTAGTCTGTATATTGGAGGTCTACCAGTGGATCTTACCACGCTAGAAATTTTATGTGTAGTCACGCTCCAGATAGGATCGGTTGCTCTTTTTTTACCATCTTCAAGTTCGCCAGGTTCATATAAATATCTAACTGTAACATTACCTAATAATGGTTGAGGTTGTTGTCCGTTATAGCTACGGGGTATATATTTTTTTTGGATCGCATTAGAAGGTTTCATGGAAGTTGCACGAGTAATTTCATTATTCAACGCAGCTATCACACTCGGTAATCTTGCAACCCATTCACGAGATCTATCCTTGAAGTCGGTAGATATTTCCTTTGCATATTGGTATCCAAATAACCGCTCGGCAAGTGTTCTATTAAATCGTTCAACGATTGCCTGATCACGATGAATTTCAGTATGTCCTCGTCTGATTTTAACGTTATGTTTCTTCATCAACGATGATACTACTCCAAGAAATTCTTTACCAGGATCAACTTGTAATAACCGTGGCCATCGTAGACCACCACGTTGATAAATGCGCTCAAACGCAGATGCAACTTCAGATGCTGTTTTGTTGATAGCGGCTCCGCTTCTTTATATCTACTCGCAACGTCAACAACCGTCAATGCGTATCTATACGTGTATTGACGTCTACGTGTTTTAATGGTATCGTGTGGTAAAAACAAAATATCTGCTTGATGAACTTCATTAGGAACGCTAACATCAAAATGCGCATACTGAATTCTTTTAGGTGGACTTAGGAAGATTTGCCATATTGCCTGTCGTGCTAACCATGATGCAGCAACATCACGTGAAACTTTTGCTGCTTCAGCGAGTTTACTAATCGCTGCTTTACCTCTCCAGAATCCTCTCGGGGAATAATAAACAGATTCCATTATGATAGTTATATAATTAATTACCAGCCCCTAGCACTAGTTTACCTTTCATAGCAGATTTAACTAGAAAACTAGCGAGAGATTCTCTGAGAGATTTATTAGGTATAGAATTTAATGCGTGAATCAATTTCACATCTGCGAGATGTCGTTGTTGCAAATCTTTACTTTTATACGCGACATCATGAACATGACACGCTTGATCAGTCTTATTTACTGGATACTCTCCTGGTTTTGGTTGATCTTGGTTATCGAGTCGGATATCAAGACGAGTTCCTGGACCACAATAATTATATCCGGGTAAATGTTTCTCACCAGGGTATTTAGCCCATGGAGTTCCTGGTAATTTTCCTAACGAAGCAGCGATATCGCCCCCACCTGTCTTTGTTGGAATAAATTTATATTTCTTGGTGCCACATTTCACACACTTGCCTGTAAGTGCTCGTCTTTTATTTTTTGTTGTTATTGTCGTTAATTCAGTAGTATCGGTAGGTGCTCTGCATCGAACACAATATAGACTCATATTATTAATTATATGGATATAATTGACTTTTCAGCGACACGAAAACAAGAGCCAGTAAAGCACCATCCAGCGTTACCAAATTCTATCAGAATGATTATAATAGGTCCATCCGGAAGTGGAAAGACGCAATTATTACTTAATCTAATAATGAGATGGCTGAAGTGGGATAAATTATATTTGATAGCGCCATCTGTAGATGATCAACGATGTTAGGAAGTACTTAAAGATTTTAATGAAAACGCAAAATTGTTGCATGAAGACAGTGTCATAGACTTTATTACTGATATTGATGAAGCGCCATCTGTAGATGATCTGGATGGATTCATTAATAATTTAGTAGTGTATGATGATGTTATGCTGGACAAACAATCAAATCCAGCTAGAATATTTTCACGAGGCCGTCACAAAAACACAGACATGATTTATGTTATACAGAGATATACACAAATTCCAAAAGTAATCAGGGATAACTGTAACATTTTAGTTGTGTTCAACGGAGTTGATAATCATACACTGCAAAATATTTATTATACTTGGTGTTCTGGGGACATGGACATGAACAAATTTAAAAATTTCTTTTCAAAAGCACAAACTGCTCCCTTTGGTTTTGTAACGATAAATTTACATGATCCGAGGTCAAGATATCGTAACGGACTTGATACAATTTTTGGATAAAAACCATAGCAGCAGGGAGGGTGGACGACATACGCGTAGTGACCAGATTGTGAAAAAATCAGAAAAAAATCTGGTCAATTAAAGAAGTTTTTACTATTAAGACAAAAACGTTTTTTTCAGCCTTCGTAGGAACCCTTAAATTTCAAAAATGAGGTCTCTAGCAAAGTGGTCTGTTCACCCTCCCTGCTGCTACAATATTTCTACGCATTTCCTACCTTACAAATTATAAAAAACGCATACAAAAATTAAATGCCTAATTATACGTGCACAAGGCGAAAAACGCCTTACTCTGCATAATCCACGACAATATATTCAAATACAAACAAGGACAAGTTCTAACACTACTTACTATTAAATTCAGTTATGCACCATCGTAGCGGATTACACCATCCACTTCGATTCTATCGTAACAACTACATACATTAATCTTTGTAATGTGTCGAATTTTGAGGAAGTACTGGATCCTAAAGTTGAATAAATTGTGCATTAAAATTTTATCATAGCCAAGCCAGAAAAGTCTTTGAGAAAGTTCACTTTGATATTTCCCTTGTTTCATCTGTGAAACATAAAAGGGCCTACGTTTAAGCTTCAGTGGAACTGACCCAGTCATCGTAATGGTATATCGGCAGAGAGTACATTAGAATTACCGACCGTATCTGTTTGTAAAGGACCTTATGTCAAATAATTGATCTTCAAAGTAAAGCTAATTGCATCATATTCTAGGCTGCCAGAAACTGATGAAAGACGTGATTATTTTGGGAAAAATTTAGGAACAGTTGCTTTCGATTGGTCAGTAAAAATTAAGGCGTACACTTTGGAAGTTATCTGAATTTAAGATAGCGACTTGGCTCAGATATCTTTAGTACAATTTTGCTTGCGAGAAGTCAAATTTGAGACTCCGGTGGAAAAACCTGAGAATAGAGTTTTCCTTCATTAACAAAGTAGAGAGGCCAGATAGCTGTCTTGAAAGGAAAAGACAGGCTGTAGTGCTAGGACGCACGATTGTGTGGAAAAGAAACAGAATTAAGGTACGCAATTTTAATTTCCATGTAATTTTCTATTCTGTTGTTTGGTTTTATGCAAATGTGTAGTATTTCATAGGGATTTATGAATAATCCAAATATTGAAATATGTGGTATTTTATAGGGATTTATGAATTAATTTCTTCCTTTGTCTGTAGGATGATACTGTTTTATCGTGAGTTAATGATAATTGCATATTTATATATGATTTTATAATGCTCAAATGATCTTGCAGGTTATTGGTTACTGTAAGCTAGAATTTAGTGAATCTTATGCAACAGTAATCGAGCATTTATCTTATTGAGTGGAACTGGCTAGCCAGATGTAAGAAGACGTATAGTAATGTATGCTGATATATACGGCAGCATCGTTTGTATACAGAACACGTGTCAAGTGCTAATCAATTGCCTCGTGGAAAAGGGACGATGAGCTGTTTAATTAAGGTCAGACTTGGTAAATTGCAATGGTCATTTGTAACTATAGATAACGATTGTACCTTACCTCAAATACAGTATATCTGTAAGGACCGTTAATCGTTAAGGTCACATTATGTCAGGATTTATGCAGTGTGGATAGCTATTTACGTTTCTGAGTAACGGAAGTGAGAGATTTTCTATATACGGATAGGTGGTGAAACATATACAGCTTTAGTCGTAATCTTGTCATTTAAGGGAACAGCTTTCTATATCCCTCCCCGAGATACCCGATGAGGTCAGTCCAAGAGGGAAGTCCGCAAATAGAGAGTTCAGAATAGAAGGGTTAAGAGGAAGAACCAAGCATACACGCTAGACGTGGAATACACAAAGTCAAGAGAGAACTACGCCAAGTGATGCAAGTCAGGCGTGGACATTGTACTCTTTTCACCACTCATTACTATGATGAACGAATCCGTAAATTGAACACTGCTATTAAAATTGCAATTTTAGCTTATGTATTAATTAATTAAATTTATTTATTTTATTGTTTAAGGGGGCTCGTATTTGTTTATTTCTTCTCAATAGTCTTGCTTAGTTCTCTGTCAATGTTCTATCTATTCACACTGGGCAATAACATCGAGGGAGGTCATCTTTTAGATAACGATCAACAAAATCATTAACAGAGGGGCACACGCACGTCTCACATTCACGTCGCACCTTCACCTCACCCCCACCCCCCCTTACAATCCTGAATATTAATAATTCGCTATACGAGTGATTACGACAAGTGGAAAATTCAGCTATACATAGAAGATTAAATTTCTACTAAATTAAATGCAAATAATAGCGCATAAATCTTACGATACCTAGTTAAGAAAGTGAGACAGATTCGGGCGAAGATATTTTACCTCAGAACCCTTTGTTCCAAATCTCGTCCTAATTTCCTAGAACTCCCTTTTCAAGCTCTTTTTTACGAGTGCCCAGTTTGCGCTCGGAGTGCAGTCTATTGTCTCTCAACTTCTCTATGACCTACTCTTTCCAAGTCCATACGTACACTGATTATTCCAGAATGAATGTAACAGAATAATGACTGGCTGCGTGAGAAACACGCCTAAAATTTGGCTATCTTAGTTCTGATTGGATACCAGTGGTCTCTTTGTAAACTATCTGGGGTAGTAGCACTGATATGTTATAATGTCGGATTTTTCCAGGCTCTAAGCCTAAGCCGACCGATGACATCACTGCTGATTGAAAAACAAACAGTTGCTCACCACCCCGGCAAAGTTCTCTTTGAAGTAACCGCGAATTTGACCGTAATGCAATGGCTAAGGCACGGAAAAGTAGTTTTTTTGTTTCAGAATCGATCTAAAGTCGTAATTTATATATCACGTATTGACATTACCCAAAGTACTTTGCATTACGAATTCTGTTAGAAGACATTTATAAACATGAGGCAGGAATTGTTAGCAGATTTTCTCACACAACCTGACAGAGAGATCATGTCTGTAACATGCAGCATCAACACAGTTTATAAGTGCTTCCCCAGGCTTAAGTTGGTTATTAAACTCAAATCGTATATCCAGCCGTGTACTAGACCCACAGTAATTGTATCCGTCCTAGAGGGAGCCATATATGCTTTTCATCGAGGCATCTACTCATTATTGTTCCGAGTAGCGATATCAACGCCCGGTACCTTTTGATATAAACATGATCTTCTTTGCTCCAAACCTATGTTCAAAAGTTCACGTGTCAACCTTTGAACTCGAGTTGATTTGCAGTGTGAGTTTTCCTGCAGCATCGCACACAATATAAAGACAATTACTCCATTGTGCTTTCGTCGGATAGTGGCGCCACCTGAAACGATAATTAACTTTCCCGGCCGCTTAAAATATGGAATCAATCAATGCAGAAATTAGACGGAAATTTCCGTTGGTGACCGTCAATGACTCAACAATTTTCAACGTGAACATAGCTCACACTCAGCTCTGCCATCTCGTCAATAAGAATAATTCTTGATTAGGCAAAGACATTCCCGTGGACTAAGAATTCTCAAGCGTGGAATACCATATTGCGACAGACATTGTCAGGACCATCTCAGCGATTCGGATTAATCAGTGGCAGTTACGAAAGCAGAGCTTTCCGCAAGTGTAGATGCTTAAGGTGAAATACTGTCTGGTTTTTTGACACCTGTGGAACCGTGTGATTTGATATCGATTACTCTAGCAGCACCTGTACATCGTTCATGCGACAAAACATGGTTGACGCATCTTCGTTTCACTCTTGTGGATCATGACAGGCACATGGTGAATCTCCATGGGGAAGACCTTGACAATGCCACTGTACCTTAGAGATTGACCTTATATTTAATACAATGACAATCGCTTGTAGACCTGTAATATCAGTGCGTGTTGTTACAGTGGAAAATCCGTTTACAGTGCATAATATGAAAAGGACCATGATGATGTTGTATATGGATTGTTTATAGGCGCACCAAAGTGCTCGCGGACTTGACTCATAGCTAGATAGACAATTAAAAATAAAATACGGAATAGTTCTGATAATATCAATTGTTACCGTTAAAATACAATATGACGATGATGCTAAAGGACATGATCTGTAAGAACTTCATTAATCCTTTAGTCATCCTAATATAACGTTTCACAAGTAAGACTTTTTGCCTGTTATTTTATTTAGAGTGCGTTTAGGGTTGCTAAGTGTTATCGTTCAGCTGGGAGAACAAAAGGGATTGTGCATAAGATGTAATCTTTCAGATAAGAATATTCTTGGCAGTATTAAAGAAAGCGTTTTGCCGTCACTATTTCACCACAGAAACAATACTTATTTTTAGATGCATGGTTCAAATATAAAAGTTAAATGTTAATCAGCATATGTATGAATAGAATCCATGTCAGCTGAATTTACCTTGGCTAAGGCCCTTTGATTCTCGTGTTTAGAAGGGCACATAAAATGACCATCTATCATATGAAGTATCTTCATAATATATTTTTGTGTTTATTTTTCTGTTCTTATGCATGTCATACATTTACATTTGCTTAATTACTAATGCATATGCAGTAAAACTTTCGCTGATCGGATCCATTTGAACCAGATACTTCATTAACAGTCATATTTTATAACCATACTTTCATCATCGGGACGATTTATAGCTGATTTAAGTCCGGATAATCAACGTTAAACTATACTGCTATCTCGACATTTACATTGTTTCTACTATCAAAATCACCAACATCATCGAACTTTTTAATTGTCCTACTGCTGTTATTGAACATCTTGATGGCATGATGTTAACACGCTGTTTTTTTTTTAACCATGTGGCCAAGTTTTATGTCTGGTTCTAAAACTTATGCAAGTCATATGTTCTTGCAGTTTGATAAATGTCTTCGGTTTCTTTCATCATCTCCTACATCCACTTCAAACTGCACATGTTTTTAACACCTCAGCCGTCAAGAATATATTTCGTATGTTGTAAAATAGTACAGATGGATGTAAAATAACACGTAATCATGTTTCATTACCAGCAATATAGAAAAACTACAACAAATACTACTACTGATACTGCTATTTATATCAACTTATCAAAAATATTTGTAGTATCATAATCATCAGCAGCTTCCACCATTATCACCACGATCATTAATACCACTACTAATTCCGTTAATTCTATATCTTCACATACGAAGATTATTTGCTTACAAAATGCACTATGTCTTAAATCTAAATTTTATAAATTAATTAAGATCACGGTTAGATAGAAGATTTTCAATAAATATTCAATTATAACATAGATATCGAGGTCTTTGTAGACACCTGCTGAGCATGAATCATCAGCTAAACAGTACCCTTTCTTGAGGTAATGGTGCACTTTGAAGTACCCTTTTGTTTGAGGTACTGGTATACTTTGATGTACCCCTATTTCTGAGGTAATGGTTGACTTTAAAGTACCCTTATTTTTGAAATAATGGTGTACTTTGAAGTACCTTATTTTCATTAAGTGATATACCTGGAATGTGACCTGCTGATTTTGACACCTTGCTTACTAGTTTTATTTTGTCTTAGTTACATTGCCCCAATAAGAGCGACTCCGTATGATACCAATAATTACCAACGTCTTCGTAGAATAGTGGATTGCTTCATTTGCTGTTGCACTCTGTACTAATGGTTTGCATCATATATGTATGCCGGATGTCGTGGTATAAAATAGTAGTAGTAATAGTAGTGGTGGTGATGATGGTAGTGATAATTATTTGATTGGTGGTAGTTAGTGAGTAATAATAGTAGTGGTGGTGATGATGGTAGTGATAATTATTTGATTGGTGGTAGTTAGTGAGTAATCTAATAACAACAATATGTGCAGCACTGTGCTGAATGTACTATTGGTAACAAAGTTAGCGAGGTTTTGATTTAGCTGACAGTAGTATTAATGACAAGAAACAGTGGTTAACAGCAGCAGCAAACCTGTTTTTGTTGCTGAATGAATATGGAGAGGGGGAGGAGTCGAATCGCAGTTGAGAAAAAAAACCTCATCAGAAAGTCCCTTTAAGATCTGGAGAGATGCGTATGTCGATTTGACTCTCAACGGCCAGATCTACAAGAATGTGTACTAATTCAAGATAGGACCAAACAAAATCGACTGGCCTAGTTATTGAACAAAAGGCAAATAAGGAGAACTGTCACATTTTATCACGGCCCTACCCAAAATACCTGATAAAGATTGTTGACCTTTTACTTTACGTGCTTCAGTTGCTAAGTTGATCGATAGAACCATTGTATTTAGGCTTCGAGACCTTGAGTATAAATGCACCATAAGCCTGTCTTAAAATCACTCATGTATTTTCATGTAGGTAATCTTAACTTATATAGCTTTTAAGCTGCTGTAGCTATAGTCTTTCTGTACTTTTACACCACAGTTTAAATTCTTATTTGTAAGATAAATAGATAGATGGATGGATGAATCGATGGACCGGCTGATTTGTCAGTTAGCATACAACGTTGAATGCTGAAATGTTCTTGCTATTAGAGACTCAGCGAGGTAGTCATGCTATAATGCGGAGCTTATTTATGTTTTGGATATTGTCTCTCGGTCCGTCTGTCTGCTACGAATTTCGTTTCTGCACAATAATTCGAGCTTTTCAACATATTAAGGTACTAAACTTTATGAATGGCTTGCACATGTGCCAAGGAAAAGACCTATTGACTCAGGGATGTTACTACCATATAGCAAGAATCTGCAAAGCATAGGGGCCCACGAAATAATTTTTCATTATAGATTATGCAGGGGTCCGTCGGTAACCTTTGCATAGGGGTCATCATAGGGGCCCAAATATCCAAGCGACGCCACTGTATTGACATGAGGACAAAAAGCCGAATGTCAAGGTTTACTCTGACTGGAAGAACATAACGTTTTCTGCGCAATAACATTAGTTCTACAACAAACACGTGAAAATAGCTTGGTGGATAATTTGCACTTTGGAAAAGAAATATGTTTGTCGATCTTAGAGTCAAACAGCTAAGGTTACCGTGACTGAAAGAAGAAACTTTGCTTCCGCAAAATAGTAATCGTTCTAAATGACATACCTGGTCTAAGCTGTGGATGGATTTCACTTGTAGTAAAAAGACGTTCAATTTCGGGGCCCAAGGTTATTGTGGTTGTAAAAGAAAATTGGTTACGGCATAATGACATCAGATCTACATCATAGACCAACCTAAGTGGATGGTTCGCATGTATGGTAAAAAGGTCGTGTTGATTGCTGGGATAAAATGTCCAAGGTCAAGGCTAATTTAACTTAAAGAAGAAAAATAGTTTCTGCACAAGAATTATATTCTCGGCTATGTATCTTCACTCAAAATGAAGTACACTTTAGGTAAGAAAGAAGCGTCTTGATACTGGGGTGAAAGGTAAAAGGTCAGGGAGGGTCACTATGACTAAACGAAGAACTCGTTCTTGGATCATAACTTTGTTCTAGACCACATACTTTCAACAAAGTTCGTGGCTGACATGCACTTATGGTATGACTCAGATCCATTGACCTTGGGCTCAAAAGGCTACAGTGCAGGTATTTGTAGGTCAAATAAAATGGCTATTGCAGCGTGACGTTTGTTCTTGAGTAAGTTTTGCCGGTGAGTTGCGCTTAGGGCAATAAAGAAATGTACAGATTTCTAGATGCAAACGTCAAAGGTCACGGTCATGGTATTCCTGATAAGAAAATAATGATTTCTGCAAAGTAAGTTTAGCTTAAGATCTCATTTCTTGAATAAAGGCTGAGGTGGCTCAGACCCTAATTCCAATAATCTGCGGAATCAGCTGTGTCCTACTGGTGTCTATATAAAGGTGTTTCAGCTAGGGATGGGCGTATTATGTGCCGTTCACGATACCTTGTCTGTACAAGAGGGTCGAATTTTTTAAAAATATTTCTTCAGCTGTCATATATCTAATGTTTTAATGTAATGGCTAGATTTTAATTCATTATATATTAAACCACGATGGACGAAAAATTGCTAAATAAATATCCGACAAATGACAACAGAAGAACGTATATGCATTTACGTTTTGCACGTAATCATTTTGGAATCAAATATAGAATTTGCAACTCATTCATGGCTTTTAAAAGTTCTTCTCATCATGGCATTATCAGGCGAATTCCCGTGCAAGGATTAAACTGACATAACTTATACCATATTAAACGTAGTAAGTTTTCGTTCGCTTTTACTATTCTTTATTCATTGCATACTATGCATCGTTGTCTAGTTTCAGGAAATATTCTAAATCCACAACAATGTACATCATACTCCTCCTAGCATTGGTTGCCATGGCAGCAGGCGAGGTATGCTGCCCCCCTGATCAATGGGAGGCTGGGCAGGACATTATGGTCGGCATGGTAACAGCTGGTACAACTCCCTTTTTAAAGGTAGTGGTTATATCAGATTCAGGTATCACGAATTACTGGAACTGTTTGTTACGAAAATCAGCATGGCCACCAATCTTTCTCACGCAAAGTACAAAGTTATATCAACAAAGCAATTATAGGGACCTTTCAAGTTATGAAATAGAATGGTCATTTAGTAGGTAACACATTTCATTGTCCAATTAAATGGACACCTCTCTTTCTGAGTATCAAAATTTAAAAAAATGAAGAATGTGAGTTGCTATTTTCTTGTGTCAAAATGTATTGATTCAGCACCGATATTTCTCATGGAAAAAAAATCATATGATTGTACAATTACTACTTCAGACTGTGTATTTTGAGAAATCAATGATTGTTTTCAAACGAAAATAAGGAGATTTTGTATTTACGTTTCTTGCACTTATGTATGCAGTGAACATTGATAGGGTAGCGGTACTGTAGAAACATTACAGAACGGTCACATTCCAGAGCGTGAAACATTTAAAACGAAAAAATATTTCCATGATTGTGAGTTTACCTATAAGGATTTGAGTTCTTGTTTTGTTATTGCAGCATCCAAACTTGAATGTTTGGCCTTGCCAAGCTGGCATCCTAATTCGGTAGCAGACACTACACCCAAAGTTTGATTGTCACTTAATTTCGGTTTGCAATCAACACTCAGTAATGCCCTTGTTCCTCATTGTTTTCAAACATATTGTTACAAGCCAAGGATATTTGCTTGACCGAGCGGTGTCAAACCCTGGCGCGATTCCGCTGTAAGTCATAAGTTTACCCCAAATTTCCAAAGACTTCTATACAACCTCAGTTGTAAATTAGAAAGCCCGACGTGTCCATTCTATACATAAATTTTCTCTAATGAATGCAAGACCAGAAATCTCACAACTTGCCAAATATATATCAATTGCACATCTGCTTGGTTTCCCTTCATCAGGTTTACGTACCGTCAGCAGTTCACGCATACTATACAACTATCCCCTAACACATGGAACTATTTTAACTACGCCACCTTAGGCCAGTCAGTTCATGGTTTCAAGGCACATTTCGCCAGTACAACTGCATCACATTTGCCATCATGGCGACATAAACGCTATCTCCCGAGTCCATTCTCGTTGATTCCATTGTGTCATTACCGGTTTCCTACCATAAATACTGCCACTGCAGTCACACCACCAATGTACACCACTAGATTTTAATAAGGACTATGGTACGACAGGGACACTCACGCGGTTCTGACCTGAATTCACTACCAATTGACTATGGCATTATGGAAACGCACTAACACTTCACTCCGTGACGTTTGCTCCTAGTAATTGGCTGATTATTTCGGGCTAATGAATATTTCCATTGCAACGAGTTCCAATAATCAAACAAGTAATCACACAAATCTAAGAATTCCTTAAAACGGGTCGCTATAACCAAATGCGCATACTCCAAATTTATTACATTATCCCCGTCTTTAAAAAAGATCACTCGTCCTCGAGTGACACAAACGTCACACTTCTGTGGTCTAATAAAAATTGATGACTTTCCCCAAAATTAACCACCGACCAGATTAATGATTCCCAAACATGATTAAGACAAAACTCTGAATCAATGGGCTTGTTCCTAATAGCCCGTCACTCAACATCCTCAACTAAACGTTTCCTTTCTGAATTACTAATTGCTTATAACTAAACTAAATGTCAACAATAAACACAAATTAAAGAAGCTGAATCCAACATGACAATGTTCCGACAAGGTATTCGGGTTCAAACTCTCTCATAACAATCCTCGGAATTCGCTGCAGGAAGACTTCTCTGCACATAGGTCTCTAAGAACAAGACAACAAATGTAACACAGGACCATTCCTGTTTACGCGAAAAAGTCAGGTCTGGAGTTTGCTTTTCCACCAGGATAAAGTGTCTCCATTCAACCTTAGCGCCCCTGCGCCATATATATTTTTCGACTCAGTCTCGATCAGCCGATCCTGTCTTCTTACAACTAACTCACTACTAATTGACCAATGCTACAGCGACCGAACATAGCCATAAGAGAACCCACTCCGAAAAGCGAAATTCTGAAACACCATCACATATTCGATTCAAACTATACTGTGGTGTGCAATACCATTACTTCATGCTGATAATTAATCATTATGTGCTATGAATTGTCCCTCAGAACTTCCCAAATCGACACTATTCCATCCAAGCAGACAATTCAGACTATGCATGATGGAAACCACATTGGACCATTACGATTGTCAAGACAAAGCGGTGCTTATTTTATTCAGTGCTTCCTTGTAGGCCTTCCATATGGCCTTTCTATAATCCGACACAAATCGAAGCAGATTCTTTGGGGCCTCGTCTGGTGTTTTGCCAACTAGAAGATCCGTCAGGAGAATCACTTCTCGACCCAGCATCAGATTGTTCGGGGCGAATCCGGAGGAAATGTGCTCATGTGCACGATAGGCCATGCTCGTAAGAGAAAGATACTGGTCCCAGTTTTCTGGTTTCTTCTTCAAATATGACGCAAGCATCTGGCATAAAGTTCGGTTATATCGTTTCACCATCCCATTACATTCTGGATGATAGGGAGACGTTCGCGTCTTCTTAATCCCTAATATTACACTAAGCTCTTTGAATACGGCACTTTCAAACTGTCGGCCTTGGTCAGATAATAGTACACGAGGCACGCCAAATCTACAAATAAAATTATCCAGCAAAGCTCTTGCAACCGTGGTGGCTTCAATATTAGGCAGAGGCATTGTGCCTCACTCCACTTAGTGAAATGATCTCCGATTACAAGGATGTATGCATTTCCTTCCTCCGTCTTTGTAAGAGGTCCCAAAATATTGAAGGCTACCACCTCTCCTGCGTTCCCCAGCCGTTATGCCCTGAAGTTTCGCTCAGCGCTTCTGCTTGGGACTTTTGTTCTGAGCGCAAACGGAGGACGTCGCACAGTAGTCACGAATATCATCCCTCATACCGGGCCAATAGTAACGTTGGAGCACTTTACTGAGGGTTTTGTCGACACCTAAATGTTCCCCGGCGGTTCCATCATGGCATTGCTTTAGGACTTCTGGCCGCCAGCTGTATGATACGACGATGAAACTTTTAACTGACTTGCCGGAACAATCTAGCCAAACTCGCACAAGCATCTCGTCTGACATCTCTAATAATTTTTATGCCCCCCATAACGCCTTAACGTCTGCACTATTCCGCGATACTTCTTCCCAAGCAGGGCGTTGCTGTGCCTCAACCCAACTAATAACTCGTCATAACGTTGCATCTTGTCTCTTTATCTCTCCAAAATGTATCCCACTGTCCAGCAGTATAGCAGAGAACCCCACTGTACGTTTGCTACAGTATTTTCACCCGTTGCAAAGTAAGCGACTCAAACCATCAGCATTGGCAGGTCGAGTTCCAGGGCTATGTTCTATCACAAAATCATATTCTGACAACTGCTCCAACCAACAGGCCAACTGTCCCTCGGGCTCTTTGAAGCTCATGAGCCACCGCAGGCTACTCTAATCAGTGCGTACCTTGAAATTTCTGCCGTAAAGGTCGGTTTTAAAATATCGAATAAAATGTACGATGGCCAACAGCTCACGACGAGTGACACAATACTGGCGTTCTGTCCTGTCCAGGCACCGACTAGCGTAAGCTGCTACTCTTTCTTTCCCATCTATGTTCTGGAACAGGACAGTTCCTATAGCTTCGCCACTCGCATCTGTGTCTAGTATAAAGGCGCGATTGAAGTCCGGTACAGCCAACACTGGTGCAGAGGCAAGCGCTTTGCGTAGCTTTTCGAATGCCGCCTGATGTGCTTCTGTCCAGCGGAAAACAGAGTTCTTTGTCGTTAGCTGGTGTAAGGGAGCTGCAATTTCAGCAAAGTTTCCTACGTACCGCCGATAATAACTACAAAACCCAAGGAACCTCCGCACCGCGGTAACTGATTTTGGAGTGGGCCATTTCATAACAACAGCTACTTTCTCAGATCAGTGGCAACTCCTGCTGCTGAAATAGTATGACCAAGATACCGAACCTCTCGCGCACAATGTACATTTGCTAGGTTTCAACTTTAGGCCGGCCCCTAGAAGACAGGTGAAGACCCGTGCTTGTCTTTCAAGCATCTGCTCGAACGTGCTTCCGAACACTATCACGTCGTAGAGATAAATCAGCTAACTTCATATTGCAACCCGGCTAGGACGGCTTCCATTAGTCGCTCAAAGGTCCCTGGTGCGTTGCATAAACCGAACGATATGCCTTTAAATTGATATAGACCCCTTCTAGTTGCAAACGCTGTCTTATTCCGATCAGCCTGATCCATTTCTACTTGCCAGTAACCCGACATCAAATTTAATGTCGAGAACCAGCTCATGCCAGACAGTGAATCGAGATTATCATCGATTCTAGGAAGAGGGTACGCATCCTTCTCTGTAACTGCATTTGCTTGATAAAGTTTGTTCTGCCCAAGTCGTTATCGTCTTTAGCAAACACTGTGCAAAATTCACTTAACTGTTTCCTTAGGGCGGCTGCTTGATCAGGAGTCAAATGGACTCTTGATCTCTCAAATAACTCAGACAAATATAAAGGTAGACTGCTGTTCGAATCCTGTCTGGAACGGTCGACCTTTTGTGCTGATAGGGCTGCACTGGCTTCAGCACAACATACACCAGCCTAACAGTTTACCACCTCTGTAGTCGGGTTTATCAACCGTATTGGCACTGTTCCGTCCATCGTCTTAACGACGGCTCGCGCGACAAAGATTTCGTTTCATGTCTAAACAATGATAGTAGCTCCAGCACTGACTCGGTAGCTAGCTTCCCACAACCAACATTCGCCATCCAATCTCGCGTGATAACTTCACTCTCTGCTGGGACAATGATGTTTTCAGCCAAGGTGATACGATGACAGCCCAAGGACCCCGCAAAGTAGTACGGGAGCTTTAGTCCCTGCATTTGCAGTGTGCACTGTGTAATGCTTATGTTGCACTTATGCAGAAGGAAAAAAATCTAACCCAAGTATTCCATCGGGTCTAATGTCAGCTACAACGAAAACATGTCGCCTTCTGACGCCTTTCCAAGCAATAGAAAATTGAGCCTGACCATAAGTTTCAATTTTGTTACTGGAGGCACTGATTAGTTTGCTATCCACAGTGCTGAGTTTTGGCTTGCGATGATCAAGTGCTTCATACCGCCTCTTGCTGATAATAGAAACAGCAGCGCCTGTGTCTGCTAGCAAAGCGAGCGCCACTCCATTAACAAGACATTGCGTGTACAGTCCCGGTTCTTCGTTTATATAACTTACAGGCTTGGGATTTTCTGTACTTCTTATTCTCGTAGAGTCTCCCTTTCGTTGGTCTCTTTTTCTCCACTATTTGTTGTCTTTGTTTAAAGGCTTGGTGCATTCGCTTTGGTAATGACCCCAACCATTACAATTCCAACACTGGACCACTGACGGCCTTGAATCACGTTGCGTATAGTCCAACTAGTGCCAACGATCTAATCTTTTCTGACGTTCTTCATTCACCTTCTTATTTTGTTCCATTAATTTTTCTACCTTTGCTTCAAGCTGTTCGATTACAGTTTCGTCTGTACTCTTCTCACACCTGTCTGCAGACTCTTCATAATTTCTACAAGCAGAACTTACTGGCTTCTGCCTTACACTAGCACGCAGGAAAGCCTCCAATTCGACCCTACTCTGATGGATTCTTGCAAACTGCTAGGGCGATGACGCCAAATTTCAAGCTTCAGGTTTTCATCTTGTACCGCCCCTAAGAAATGATCTTTTGCAAGCCTATCGCGAATGTCAGGTGGGCAACGGGGATATGCCAGCGAGACCAGTCTTTGTATAGTTTGGCCTAATTCAGGGAGCGTTTCTCCCCTTCTCCTGCAACAGCTTCGGAGATGTGCCTTCTAGTACTCATCTTGGTTGCGAGGCGCAAAGCGAGCTTCCAAGGAAGCTTTCAACTTCTTAAATTCGACTTCACCGGGCTGGACCTGAGGATCTATTAAGACTTGGAGGGCATCTTTCCTTAAACACGCAGACAAGCGCAATCCCTTTTCAGTTTCGCTCCAATCATTAATCATTGCGCAGTGTTCGAATCCTGTCATATAGTCGAGGAAAGGCTGAGAACCATCGTAAGTGTCTGCTTTAACTGTTACCTTAGTTCGAGTTAGAGACAGAGAAGAACTAAACCCTGTTTTTCCAGTGACGACTCCCTTGGTCACCTGTGAGCCCGGCGTCTCTCTTCCATCTTTTATCTCACTGCGGCTCCCGACCGATCTTTCTCTTAACAAATGGTCCATGGTTGTGCCTAATTTTTCTAACTTTTCTGTAATTAGAGTATCTCTAGTCTCGAGCAGACTATCAGTAGGCGAACTAATCGCTCTCCTGGATACTGGATATGTGGTTCAATTGTCACTGTCCGATCTCACTTTCTCAGGCGCACCCTCCTTTATAATCTCAACCTCAGATCTTCAGACCTGGCACCCAATGCACGTGCATTGCCATCAAACTTATCGGCCTCGCACGGAGTCAAGGTCACAAGGAACTGGACATCACTGTCTACGTCAACAAGTTTTCTCTGCCTCGCATCAATAGGCGACATTGGCGACAAGTGTCACCAATGAACAGACTGTGGTAAAAGCGTATCGATTAAGGAGGTATGTGTACCGCTGCCTGTAGCCATTATTATAATTTAAATAATTCCCCTTCAGTATTCCCTATTTGCCTGTCGCGATATACTTTGGAAGAAATTGTTGCCAACTACCGATTACTATTCAAATCGGGTGCAAACAGATGTAAAGGTATTTTTGTTGTTGTTGCTGTTGTTATTCTTGTTGTTTTTCTTATTGCCAAATCTGTTACGGAATTTCAATAAATTCAGTATTAAGTTTAACTTATTCAAATCAGGTGCAAACAGATGTAAAGGTATTGTTGTTGTTGGTATTGTTGTTGTTATTCTTACTGCCAAATCCGTTACGGAATTTCAATAAATTCATTATTAAGTTTTACTTATTCAAATCAGGTGCAAACAAATGTAAAGGTATTGTTGTTGTTGTTATTGTTGTTGTTATTGTTGTTGTTATTCTTACTGTCAAATCCGTTACGGAATTTCAATAAATTCAGTATAAAGCTTATCAACTTAACACAATATAGCGAGGGGGGTGTGGGGTGTTGTCAAATAAGGTTTATTTATCAATAGTCGCTTTTCACAAGTGCGCAGACTAATGTATGAAGTTTTCAGCTCCTGAGAATGGAGCAGGTCTGTCAAAGCCGAAATATTGGAACTTTAATAAAATGAAAATAGAGCGAGATGAACGATTATCTTGGCCAAATCTGTGTCTATATAATTTATGCTATTTTAATGGAGAGGGGTAGTTGTCAAATCGCATCCCTTTTATTTTAGCGGTTCTGCTATAGTTAATTAAAGATTATACAGCCGAATTCATAAACCAGGTAGGCAGAGGATTTCATGGCCACTTTTCTCATCATTTAATTCATTCGAGCTTCGATATCTGGGGAAGAGTCAATCACCTTGCCCATTTCTATTTACCTCGTGTCGACAATGTAACACGATGCTTCTGACTGACCGGCCTTCTTGAACCTGTGAGCCCTCTCAATTTCGCTTTCTTATCTGCATCACTGCTGATATTAGGTTCTAGATAAAATATTTAGTCTTGACTGAACCTATGCACTCCAATTAACCATTTCTCTTAGAGCAAATAAAGATATCTACTTTCGCAGACTAAATGTCGCGAAACCAAAATGGATATTTTAGAGGCGCTCTATCATTATTATTTATTTATTTATTTTTTAAATTTTGTAGGACAACTCTTTCTTTCCAAATTGTGAACGAATGATCTGTACTAAATATAATGAAACCAAATCACTTGCAACACTATCACAGAACTATTCGAACATCCCATGAGCTGCCACCAGAAATTTTCTTGTTACAAGCCAGGAGTATTTGCTTCACCGAGCGGTGTCAAACCCTGGCGCGATTCCGCTAGAAGTCATAAGTTTACCCCAAATTTCCAAAGACTTCTATATAACCTCAATTGTAAATTAGAAAGCCCGACGTTTCCATTCAAAACATAAATTTTCTCTAATCAATGCAAGACCACAAATATCACAACTTGCCAAATATATATCAGCCAGTCAATTCATGGTTTCAAGACACATTTCGCCAGTACAACTGCATCACATTTGCCATCATGGCGACATAAACGCTATCTCCCGAGTCCATTCTCGTTGATTCCATTGTCATTTACCGGTTTCTTACCGTAAATACTGCCACTGCAGTCACACCACCAATGTACACCACTAGATTTTAATAAGGACTATGGTACGACAGGGACACTCATGCGGCTCTGACCTGAATTCACTACCAATTGACCATGGCATCATGGAAACTCACTAACACTTCAGGAGTCACGGTACTAATTCAGCTCCCATAGTAAACCTATGCAAACACCATGATATTAAAAATTGAATAACTTAAAATTTCTGAGTGCTCATGATCAAACCTATATTTATCAGTATAGATGAAACCTGGATGTCAGCTTCTGTGTAGAGGAAAGGATATGAACCGCGGCATTTTCTGGACCTGCATGTGTTTGAAACATGTGTTTTCAATTCCGCACCAAAGAGTCAGGTGCTAATTTTAGTAATGAGAGTTCCAAACTCAGGACTGTTAAACGACTGAAAATCCATCAATAAAACAATGTCTCTATTTTTTTCACTTACAACTAGGATAAGCTCTCAAAAGATTCTTTTTCCTAAAACATAACTTATATTATTAACCAATCCTGGCCAGCCAAACCCGTATATGCTCTATTTTATGTTCACCCATTTCCAGGCTGGTTCCCATTTTTCCATGCAATTAGTACTGTGTGTCCTTCAGGAGTTCTTACCGGGGACTATATTGTGTGTATAAAATTTTTAAGTCTTGAGTATTGTCGAAATATCGCTTTATCTTATTATTCCTTCTTTAAAATCTTAAAACCAACAAAGAGACGGAAAGTTAATAGAGACCCTAACAGCCAAACTAACTGGATGAATGTTTGTTGAGTTAAATAAACATTATTCCAAGTAACTTGCAAAACATGTCTTAACTAAAAATATGACATTTAGTCCAAACTTGGAGATAGGAGTCTGATACGGTGTATGGCTCATTGCATCACGTGTTATAAAACAAGGTTGCTGTGACAACCTTAATATTCTGATATTGTTCTCAGATATACTTACGTAAAAATACCATGACAAAGCTTGAGTTGAGTACATGATAAAGATGAAACGTCTTATGAAAGTGGTACAATTTATGGTCACTAAACGAGGCGGGAAATATTCTCGACCTCACATAGTTTTAAAATATAGTACGGCACACGTTTGGAAAATGCGATGCCACTTGGTCCAACACGGTAAAAATACATTGTACAAAGCTTTAGCATCAGTTATCTAATTAACAGTTTAAAAACCCCAGCAAATGACAACAACAGCCTCGGATCATACTCACCATGCACAATGACTTCATGATAATGGCGGAATTATCATTAATTGTATTTTATCATGCTCTTGTGAATTCCGTGCTCCTGCTTATCTCTCCGGCAATGTGGACATAATCACACTTCGCTCTGCTTTACTGATGAATCGAATAAAGTAGTATGTTTAGTCACCATTGATACGGGGGTGGGGTGGGGTGGGGTTTGGATGTTACATTTAGCCTTGGTCTTAATTTTTACTTTATGTACAAAATATCATCTGGTAAAAATGAGAGATCAAACTACAAACCATAGAGAGATACACATATGAAAAAAGTCTGCTTTGCCCTTATCAACAAAATATTACCTACCTCTATGGATATGGCTACATAGGTTATTATGCAGTTTTTAAATTTGTATTGTTTGTTGGCTTTTCTCAATATTTGAATGTTATGCATATATGTAATTTGTAATTGACCTTTGCCCAAAATCAAGTTAATGGTCTACCTGACCAGTGACATTTATTTTATAAACAACATAATACACAGCTAATATTTTTCTATGATTATAGACTAAATATTCGGATCATTATTAATGGAGGTAAACATGTTTACTTCTATCAGGATAGAATAATACCTTTTAGGTAGGATAATACCTTTTAACTCGGAAACTCCTAAACTTGTTGACAACTTTTAATGTTTTAGAGAGAAGACTGACCTACATTCTGGCTGTATTATTGTATATTAGCTCTTTATATCAATGTTGTTTACTTGAAAAATGACCGCTTCATTGGCCCAAGTGGTTAGAGCCTCCGCCTCAGATGCGGGAGGTCGCGGGTTCGAACAACGGCCGAGTCATATCAAAGACTTATAAAAATGGTACTAACAGTTGCCTCGCTTGGCGCTCAGCATTAAGAGGTTAGTGTTAGGACTGGTCGGCCTTGTGTCAGAATTATGTGACTGGGTGGGACATGATGCTACGTGTCTGTGGCAAGATGCCCCACACAATCCATGCCGTTGGCACATTAGTACATTGGAGACTACATGCACATCAACACATTCAATATAGGAATTTATTTAGAACACTACTTGAATTTGATCGTAGCTTCCTACATTTGGACTTGGGATAATACGTCTAGGACTATTTGGAATCTAATTTACTGTATGGTATTTGTATAATTTTTCCTTTGTATTATAGGGAAATAAATTATTTGTTGTATTTTACAAAGCTTGTTGGTTTTCTTATCTGTTACTTACTTTAAGACTACAGAGTCGTAACAATGTAAGATAATATGAATATGACGTCACAGGGGACGATTCGATTCTGAACAAATATTAGGGGGATCAGGTTACAATTTCCAATGATTCCCCCATTTTGACTGATGAAGTGAGCGAATTATATGGTGAATTTAGTTTTAAAAATAAACTTTTCTTTTCACTTTTTTCGTCTAGCTTTCAAAGCAGTTTCTTCGAATACTTAATACTCCTGTTAATAATAGAATTGCGATGTGTACCATTACTGATTCTATGGCCATTGATGAATTCTTTTCTGGATTTGCTATAGCTCGTCCAAATTCGTCGTTTATGTCTTACAGTTATATTGGATTTATTTGGCAGTGTGTTTCGACAAAAACGACTTTAAACATGCTTGATTAGTCCCTCTAGGTACTCGCTGCTAGTAATTGAACAAAGACCTTGCTTTCCTCTCTGATGCAAAAGTATCAATGTCAACACTTTAACGTTATCGTGTTTAACAATTTCTCTATAGACACAGGGTAATAACGCTACTTATTTTGTTTTAGGAACTATCTGTTTACTAGTGCGGATCTAAAGTAAATCGCAATTTCGCCGCAGTATCCCTCAAATGACCATACATTGGCTATATTATTTGATCACCATGGAATCTATGATTATACAGGAATAACTCACCAAGAAATTGAGATTCTGCCAAACGTCCATGTTTTCAGCGTGGCATATTTTACTCAGGGAATTCACAAATGAAAATCTCAACTTCCGGAAAAAAATACAGTCGTTAATTCAGTATGTAAACCAGTCTGTCAAAGACGCTGTTATCGCAGGATTGTTACTTAGGACACACTCGGACGCTACTACGACTATAGGTCTAAAATTATGTAACAGAAAGAAAGTAAAACCAGCAATTTAAGTAAAATCAACAAGCAAATAAAAATTCAAGATACACTTACAGAATTGTGCATTAAATCCCAAATAATCGTAAATGTTTTATCACAAGTACAAAAATACAGAATGTTTCAAATTAATTCCAATAATCTTGAATGTCCTGATGTAACACAATTATGCAATCCAGAATGTCTTTGAATGAGATCACAACAATCAAAAGTATTGTGTATATATCCAAAGGTGAATGAGCACTTTAGTAATCGGAATGAATATTTTAAATAAATAATTCTATTGAGTATATCTGCACACAACTGTAAATTCTGATCAAAATGGATTCCCACAGACTGACCTAAATCAGGAATGAACTATTTATTTATCAAATCCCTACTTATACACATTTTCACCTGACCTACAATCATGGACAGAAATAAGCTTTGTTAACATTATGTTTACATTATAGAAAGTACAACTTTACAATCATGGACAATTGTTAAGCGCACCATTAAATATGCGTAACATAGTCATGCCGCACAGTG
The DNA here is from genome assembly GCA_016617855.1 of Megalonaias nervosa. NCBI lineage: Eukaryota > Metazoa > Mollusca > Bivalvia > Unionida > Unionidae > Megalonaias > Megalonaias nervosa. Next base: position 4,118 of record JAECUM010003456.1, on the reverse strand, counting down.
TTACAATAATAAATATTAGTTGGTGGATACCTTTTGGGTTCTACTAACAGCAACTTTAACCCACAATTGACATGTTATGATTTTGTGTAAAACGTAACAGTTTCTGAGCAATTAGTCTAACATCAATACAAATATTGACCGTACTTCTTTGATATTATAGAATGAAGAAAAACATCGTATAAATCGTGTATGAAATATAAAAATTTACACAAAGATCAATGAATTAAAGGTAGAAAACGATGTCTTTTTAGTATTGATATGTATAATGTAAAAATTTCAGTTTAGTAAAAGTCACAAAACATCGTTTTACGACAATCGATAAGATCATAGTACTGTATATCATCTTCGTCTTTAAAGCACTGCATACAATAAAATGACTGCACTAAATTATGTTTATTTTCCTTTTAGCTATAAAGTGATGGGAAGACCGATGAGTTTTGCATACATGACTATCGTGATAGGTGCATATTTCCTAAGTCCTTAGGTAATATAGTAGTCATAGCAAGAAAGAAACTATTCTCATTTTCCCGAAAATAGCTTGCTGACTCTCAGCTAATGAGGGAGTTCTTGAACAAGGAATCTGACAGTCGTTTGGTTCTCTGAATATAGAATACGAGTCCACTGCTATTAGTCATTTGATATCTGACAGTCATTTGGTTCTCTGAAAATAGAACATGAGTCCGCTGCTATTAGTCATTTGATATATGACAGTCATTTGGTTCTCTGAATACAGAATACGAGTCCGCTGCTATTAGTCATTTGATATCCGTCTGGTTATTTGTAGATATAAATAAATAATACGGATACATTTCCGTCACGTATTCTTACTTCCTTCAGAGTCCGTCCTTGTTGTTGATGATGATGATGATGATGATAATGATGATTATGATGATGATGATGATGGTGATTACTATTATTATTATTATTATTATTATTATTATTATTGTTATTGTGATTATTATTATTATTATTATTATTATTATTATTATTATATAATTATTATTATCTCGTGGTGGGTGATTTAACAGAAGATATATACTTTCTTCATGATTTCGAATTTGTTACAGGACAATGGACTATTAAGGCAAGATTGTTAATTCATCTATTTTTGTGGGTACCACCTTTTGTGAATTTATAATAAAAATGGGGTCCCTATTTGTGTGGATTGATTAAAGGTGTCTTATTTCCTTCAAAGATGTTTCTCAAACCGAGTAATTAGCTAATTACTATGAGCAGACGCCATAATATACATAATTCACGAGACTTTATGGTAGCACGTATTAGTTTCGTAAAATTGACACAAGCATTTCTTAAGACAAGGAATTTTCCTTGATAAGTTCACTTTCACGTATTTGGTAATTGGAGATACGAATAATTCTTTGCGCTATGTGTTTGGGTCTTGTTTGCATTGTGAAAAGTACCAATCTTCATTTTGTAAAGGCTTACCGAAGTAAAGTAAGATAAACCAGGCAAGTGTGAAATCCGTTTTTCGTGATGTCTGGTCATTAAATGAGAATATAAATAGTTTGTGGTATTTGCGCGTTTAAGAAGCCTTACATTGACAACGACAGTTGTCTAGAGGTTCTTGGAAATAGAGAAAACATCGATATCAAGCCAGACTCACGTATTAGTTGTTTGATTCGCTCAATAGTGAGATTCCTTGCTTATTATATTATTATTTGGATATTTGTTTCACTTTTCATCTAGTAGTTATTGATGGAGGCAATATAACAGGACGACAAAAATAATGCAAACTAACCTCAAAACGACAACACGCGAGCGCCATTATGCAACACATATTAACGTCACAACATGCTTCAACAACTGAACGACGATCACGACTACACAAAAAGATGACAAAAAGGCAAAATAACAAGCAGCCTTAATGACATTGCTCCTTCTCAGCGATATTTAATCCCACCTCTCAAATCCACTCCACCCTATTCTGATCATCGTATCATCAGCTAAAATATTCAGCACGAGATATGTTAATTTTGCTTATTTTCGGCGTACAAGGATAAAACGTCACTACTGTTGCACTGAATGTTCAAAGAGGCTACATTATCATTTCTCTTTGAATGCAAGAAAAGATTATAAAAGTCTTATCCGTTTGAATAAATAAGTTTACATTTTGGGAATGATTCTTGACGAAAAGACAACGTTTTCACTTTTTAAACAAGTATATTGTTAGATTTGTGAGTGTCAAAATAACGTACAGCACAAAAAAGTTAAGAGCTGCTTTGCCTGATGTGAAATTGTGCTTGGCAAACTGGTTCAGAATCCGAAAAAATGTAGAAATTTCTTGTTAAAAATACACATTTAAATACTGTTTTGATTATGTCATAAGCTAAATTCAAATTACACTATGTAACACAATTTTTGTTCCTGGGTAGCAAGTGTTATTTCGTAATTGCTTATGCCTAAATAGTATAGAAAATGGCTATTATTCCCCACAAACTTTGCTTTTGTGACCAGGACAGTGATATTTTGAAATTTATTTTTTCCAATGAGAAAACGGGCCAATTTGTGTCTTTTCGTTCACATAAAGTAAGAAAAAAAACAACAACATATGAATCAAAATTAACATGTATTTATACTAAAGTAATACAAAAATGACCACAAAAGATTTAGAAGTGAGTAGTTTTCCGAGATTTACGATTATACTGTAAATCACTTTCACGAATCAGCCCCCAGATGAAGTCTCCCATCATGTTCTCGTTATTCTGTCCTTGGTAGCGGCGTTCGAAGTGCAGTATTTCCTGGTGAAAGCGCTCGTCTTGCTCCTCCTAGTACACTCCCATGTTCTCCTTGAATTTATCAAGATGAGCATCAAAGATATGGACTTTGAGGGACATCCTGCAGCCCATTGTGCCGTAGTTCTTCACCAGAGTCTCAATCAGCTCCACATAGTTTTCGGCCTTGTGATTGCCCAGGAAGCCCCGAACCACTGCGACAAAGCTGTTCTAAGCCGCTTTCTCCTTACTAGTGAGCTTCTTGGGGAATTCATTGCACTCCAGGATCTTCTTTTTCTGTGGTCCGATGAAGACACCGGCTTTGACCATTGCCTCAGACAGCTTAGTGAAGTAGTCTTGAAGGTACATGAAGGCTGCCGACTTCTTATCTAGAGTTCTGACAAATTGTTTCATAAGGCCCAATTTGATGTGCAGTGGTGGCATCAGCAGCATCCGGGGGTCCACCAGTGGCTCCCACTTGACGTTGTTCCTCCCCACTGAGAACTCGGTCCGCTGTGGCCAGTCTCGCCTGTAGTAGTGTGCCTTGGTGTTCTTGCTGTCCCAAAGAGAAAGATAGCAGGGAAACTTGGTAAAACCGCCTTGGAAACCCATCAGTAATGCCACCATTTTGAAGTCTCCGATGACCTCCCAGCCGTACTCATCATACTTCAAGGCGTCCAGCAAGGTCATGGCGCTGTTGAATGCCTTGTAGACCTCGCACATCTTAGCAGATGCTTCCACGGAGTACTTTTTCGCTCCTGTCTTGATAAATTGGCCGCAGACATAGCAAAATGTGTCTGCCGGATCCTTGCAGCCTCTTGATGCCATCTCAGAAAAATGCAGATATGTATCCACTTAGACAGCTGGAGCTAAACTGAATTGGTGCGCTTAAGGCCCCTGTATTTATGTTATTATTTATATTAATGGAAAGTTCTAGAAAGTTCATGAAGTTACTCCAAGTTTACTCAGTACTGAACCTATCTGGAATGTTCTGGAAAATAGATCAATTTAAAAAATATCACTGTCTTGGTTATAAAAGCAAAATGTGTGGGAAATAGTAGCCATTTTCGATACTTTTGAGGCATAAGCAATTAGGAAATAACACTTGCTACCCAGGAACAAAAGAAAATTTGTTACACGGTGTTATTTATACATTTTAGCTCAGATGAAAGTGACATAAATATTGAAGCTTAGTGGAAAGACTATATATTCTAGTTCGTTGAAAATACTAAAGTTTTGCGTCTTGGTTGAAAGTATTATTATCTATAGCTCAGTTGAAAGTACTATACATTTTGGCTTAGTAACAAATATATGTTGTAGTTTAGTTCAAAGGAACGTACTCTATATTGTATCTTAGTTCAACGTGTGATTTGGATTTTTAACGTA
>JAECUM010003455.1:0-25855 GCA_016617855.1 Megalonaias nervosa | reverse complement strand
GTTTTGTCCTACTGTGTGACAGGAAACTAGTAATACCAAAAGGGCTACAAAACAGAGTGATAGAGCTAGCACATGAAGGCCATCAGGGCATAGTTAAGACAGAACAACTTCTTGGTGAGAAAGTATGGTTTCCTGGTATTGACAAATAAGCAGAGGATTTCTGTCAAAGTTGTATACCATGCCTTGCATCAACGCCAAAGCAAACGACAGAGCCACTAAAAATGACAGTTCTACCAGACAACCCTTGGAGTCAAATTAGCATGGACTTCAGTGGCCCTCTTCCGTCAGGAGTCTACTTAATGGTACTTGTTGATGACTACTCAAAGTACCCAGTAGTTGAAATCATCAACTCAACATCTGCAAAAACAGTCATTCTGCAACCTGACAAAATATTTTCATTGTTCGGAATGCCAGAAGTTGTAAAAACGGACAATGGACCGCCATTCAATGGACAAAAGTTTACAAAGTTTGCAGAATACATGGGATTCAAACATAGGAAAATCACACCTTTATGGCCTCCAGCCAATGGCGAAGCAGAAAGGTTTATGAGGACAATTGGAAAAACAATCAGAGCAGCTAATGCAGAACATAAAAGCTGGAAACAAGAAATGTACAACCTTTTACGCAATTACAGATCCACACCTCATGCAACAACCAACAAATCTCCCGTCAAAATGCTATTTGGACAAAAAAGGAAAACTAAACTCCCAAGTATACAAATCAAATCAGACGACAACAAAACTAGGAAAGCCGATACTGAGAAAAAGGAAAAGATGAAGAGTTATGCAGATCAAACTAGAAAAGCTAAGAAGTTAAATTTCAAAGTTGGAGATAGTGTTCTAGTAAAGCAAGAAAAGCGAGACAAGTTGTCAACTCCATTCGACCCCAAACCATATGAAGTTGTCAACAAAAGGGATCAATGATAACAGAGAGAAGAGAAGACCACTAGAAATTCGTCATTCTTCAAGACATTAAAGAATTCACCCCATATTCCACCATCGGATGACCAGACATATGATACAATAAATCTAAAGAAAGATGGAGATAGATGTGACACATATCCAACATCCGACCTAGCATTAAGAAGATCATCCCGAATCAGAAAACCACCAGACTACCTAAAGGATTATGTGTGTGCAAAATAATATAAAACTTTTAGAAGCTGTGCCACATACATTGTGTTGTATGATGTTTTACTTATAAATAGTGTAGTGTGTTATAACTATATACTGATCTGTAGATCTAGATTGTTAACGATAACATGTGTATCTCATCATATGGCAATTTAGTTTAACCTAGTGAATTTAAACTCTACCATCAATCAAAACCCAGAATATTATTAGGACTAAACTGTGAGAGCTGTAAACCTACTTTACCCATTTCTAAGTTTACCATTTTGTACATTATCAACAAAAAAAATCAATCAAGACGCAAATTTTATTGCACTCATGAATTTCTGTTGTTAAGAAATGTATTAGTATTATCATTATGACTAGTTCGAACTATACTGAACTGATTTTCAATTTAAAAACATCAATTTTAAATGTGAAAGAAAAGGAGGGATGTAGTGTTCTAGAAGCAGTGCTATACTTTCCCCACTGCTGAATCAGCATTTTAGAATCTGAAATAAGGCTGACAGATAGGGTGTTAGATGTAGGTCTGACAAGCAAGTCACTTATAATTTGTATGCTATGGAATAAACATGTGTTTGTAGAAACAGGTCTTTTCCTCTCTCATTGAAAAACCCCAACATTACACGCACAAATGCTTTACTAAGAGGCTTTGCACTCCCCCTCCCCCACGTGTAATTTGCCACCGACAAATGGTAACGTGTTGGTTGCCTCCGAGTATAAATCAGGTTCGACATTGTAAATATACCTTGACACCGGTTAGTAGCATGAAGTTGTCCGCCTTCTAACTCTCCTCGATGCATACAGATACCGATCAAAATTGTTTCTGAGTGGACCTATCGGCGCTGGTTGTGAAATTATTTTGTAGCTAACAGTGATAATCTTCTGCCGAATCACCTTAATAGGTTTTAACCCAATCGTGTGTGTGGTTTCATTGTTCAGCGCTTCTTTGACTGACGGAAGCCGTGTCATCCACATGCCAGATCGCTCTGCAATCTGGGACCTGATTAACAATTCCTGCATGTGCCGATGTCTGAAACGTTCTGCAAGTGTACGGATAAATCGTTCCATGGTATTAAATGAAATGACTTAGTATGAAATTAAATGATTTAAAGAACAAAACGGATAACATAGTGCTATAAAGAGTTTCACGTTTGGCTGTGTGCATCTAAAAGGAAAAAAAAAAATAATTTAAATATTTATGGCGTGATACTGTTAATAGATATCTCAAAACAAATAACATAAACTATGATGGATAAATCAATAAAATATAACATTGTTTTATTACAGGTGTTTATTGGATTTATCTACATGTAATACCTGCGCCATAAAAAATTACTTTTTTCTGCTTCATTCTTTCTTCCATTCATTTTTCCCTAGTGATCATTATTACACAGACGTACTGATACGCGCTCAATATTCTAACTGATACAAATATTACACACTGAAATAACAATTAAATAATCACGTATCACACAATGCAGTGGTTTTGATAATAATTTAGCATTGGATAGTTTGGTTTGCTTCATAGAGAAGGTGTGTTTTACAGCAAGGGTGATGTTGTAAAGAATCTTTCATTTGGCGGCATGGTTTGTTTCTTTAATTAATGAGTAAACAAGGTTACAGGATATGCCTGATAGAAGTAAATGTCTTGTCTCTCTTTATCAAATTATATTGTACGCAGAAAGTGATGGTTCTAGACAAAAATTTAACAGGCAAAAAGGTATTATTGTACGAGTACAAGATTTAATAGGACCAATAAAACATGGTCCTAATTCGTGCAGACTTTTTATCCGACACCTGTTTCATAACTGTCAAAAATCAGAATTGTGACTTTTTGTCCTTCGACCTTCAGTCAGACAATCGGGTATCTAAGTCACTATCTCCTCTCTCTCACTCTGTGCGTAATGATGTTAGTAGGGCAGTAATTCAATGGGGGGCGGGCATTTTAAAATACTTTAAAGTGTTCTCTTGTCAGGTCAGCTAAACCTGCATCATTCGCAGGTTTAAGGTGTTATGTATGGTTTATCAGAAAGACCATAACTGACTTATGATTGTATTATCTGGAGCATGTGTCAAAACTATTCGGCATTTCGCATTCGCAGATATAACGCTTCATCATTTTGTTTTATTTTTATCCAAAATCAGCTCTTATGATCCTTCAGTGATTCGATTACTTTTTAAAGCAATTGATCATGTCGAAAATTTAGGGACCGGATTATCTGGCCCACTAAAATGGGATAATCGGGAAGAAGACTTAATCGGCATTACCTGCTGCCAGCGAATACTAGGAACTGATTCGTATTGTTATAACTGGCGGCAAACATGTCAAAGATATGTTAATGTCGAAACACACTGCATGGGAAGATCTCAGAGAGGCCTTCGAACAAACATTTGTACCACTTCCCAACTCCGCATGTGAAACTGCCGAAAGTTGCGAAAACGACCGTGGCAATGCTTGGAACAGAAGAACAGAAGAAGAACCAGGTCCTGTTGTTACGACAGCCAACGCGTCAAAGATATATCAAAAGAAACCATAAGGGCAACCGCGGAAACTATAGGATGCTTGCCAGAGTCGTATGCTGCAATCGAATAAGTCACAAGAAAGGAAGTTGGTGTGATCACAAAAGGCACCAGGTACTTGACATAGACGCCAGAGTGGCAATTTTAAATATTCCACAAGTTCTACCCTAGTACAGTAGCAGATGAAAACACCAGCTCAATACATTAAAGATGAAGCTCGCCAGGATATCTTAATAAATCCAGTGGTTTGCTCTTCACATACCCGACACCTGGTATGATCATGTTTTGAAAATTCCATCAAAGACACATGATAAACACATGGACACTCAATGGTGTAAAATAATATTTGGTTCAGTGGAAAGAGATATGGCACCGGAAATCAATAGAAACTATTTTATAAGTACGTTTAATGCATACAAAAAGAAACGCATTGAAGAAGGCAAGGATTTATGGGAAGAATATATCAGAGAGTAGATGCATCCCTAACTCAGATCATCACCAAGCCCAACCTCCACCCCAAACACCTCTACTGGAAAGATTTTCCCGAGCTCAAGATCTGAGACAGCAACAGCAACTGCAACATGCAGTTATACATTAAGAACAACAACCTTTCGCACCCACAAAGCAACATAAAAGAAAGACGCTCATCCACAGAGCAACAAAGACATGTAGCTTCCCCGCGTGGACCCATATGCAGTAATAGTAACAAAGACGTGCAGATGCCCCACCTGCACACACACAACAACCACCAACGGAAGGAAGGAGAAATACTCAGTTGATTGCATGAACATCAGAACTTGCTGATCGGTTTGAAACATTTGTGTATCGGTTCACGCAAGCAACAACGCACCAGAAATCAATAATGCGGCCCCCATCGATGTCAGCGATGGCTCACCAACGAAATCATAAACCCTGAAATGTTTTGCCCGTTGGTGCATGAACTTATTGAAGAAATCGATGATGTATATTACAACACCAATGATGAATTCTGAGGCAATTATTCGCGAAATTAATGGTGCAATGCAGCATATCGTTGCAAATACAACACCAACAACACCAAACGTTCCCTCGATTAACAAAACCGGAATTTTATGTGACTTTTCTACACCAGGCACCAGAGGAAGGTCGGGCACTGAAAACTTCACTAGCATTGTTCCGTGTTTTTTACAGTTGACATAATATTCGATCACGATAGTTTGGGGGATTTCCTGTGAATATCTCGGTTGTGTTTTCGTCAGAGGACGGCCAAGAAGGTACCTGGAATGCTACTGAACGTCCAAGGGGCATGTACGAAGTTAACTTAGTGATGAGATTCGACGGAAGATCTCATTGGTGACCAACAAAGATTCTACAATTTTCCTACGCTAGTAAGAGCACACACTCAGCTACGCCAGCTCGATTGAATATCCACAGTATGCAGTTGACATTGCACAGTCGTTATTGAGAACAATTCTTAGTTAGAATAAAGACATTAATAAGATCCCGTTGACCAACAAATTCTTCATGCAGGACCTAAAGTGTCTGGATACTATATCACGTCAGATATTGTTAGAGTGACCATCAAGATGCAGATTAAATTCACCCATGAGTGGTAGTTACGAAAGCACAGTTGTAGATGAACAATCCGCCGCGCAAAACGTTTTAGATGAAACCAACAATGTATAAACAATGGCAAAATTCAAAGATACATATAATTCTGCTTCAACACAGACGCGGTTGTGTTAGTAAATCGAAGCAAAAGAGATTTTCAGTATTATTCATACCCAGCTGGGGTCTTTGATCAAGTGCAGGATACATCTAGGTTTTTCTTTTTTGTGAAACTGTCTTGGAAATTGAGGGAAAACTTCTATAGCACGATGATAACAATTATGCCGACAGTGACCGAGGTGGATTTGTCAACCATGGCATCATGGCACTGTGCAGCAGCGCACGTTATTCCATCCATGGAAAGGAAATCGAAGCAATTCTCGACAATGTTGACACTGCCACAAGTGATGACAATTCTCGGACTCGCCAGATACAGTTCGCACGGTTACTTTTGGAGCCAAACACAGTCACTCTGTTCCGTAAAAGCTATGAAAACTATGCAGTTTGGCGTGATGGAGCTGCTGCTGATTGTAACGTTGAATTGTCGATATTAGCAGTGCGGACACCTTTACTAACCCCTTCTCTGACCACAGAAGACCGTTTGTTGTCAGTAATGAGGCATGGAACCATGACGTCATTTCTCACGCGCAACATAGAACCGCATCCGGTAACACATATTCAGGGACAGTTCACATGGTAAATAAGTACCGTACATACACGCGTGTTCGCGGTGTTTCAAGATACAATTTGAGATAATGACTAAACCCGTAATACATTCACCCTAATTAGAATTATCTTTGAAATGTGCAGTGTGGCAGACATTTCAATATACCTTCTTCTCCAAAACCCACATCTTTTTTTTCAAGTTTAATATGTGTCGTTTATAATCTAAGTACATGGCGCATTAGGAGTGATCAGTAGTACAAACAACATAGACCCTGATCTGCAGGTGCATTATGCTACTGCAGATCAGGATCTATGTTATTTGCAGTTTGCCTCGACTTATAAGCGAGTATATACTGTATGTATTTTATTTGAACTCTAGATACCTGATAATTCTCCTTATAAACAATAATGATTCCAACTTCTTCAAAAATATTTTTAAAAAATCAAACGTTCGATATACACTTTTTTATATACTGATATTTTAAGTCCATATTTTGGGGGGTGCGTCTGAGCACTTAGAATGCTGGCGAAGTTGTGATACTGATGGTTTAATTTCCCATTCCAATCATTGTTTGACTTGACAATGAAGCACTTTAGTCTCTTAGGAAAGCGCTCTTTCATCTGGATCTAGGACGCTGACATGAAAAAATGAATAATATGACCGTGAGTAAATTACCTTGATATAAAAGTGATAAAAAGTAAAATTATGTTTTCAAAGAAAAGCAAAGTTTTAAGTAAATTATATTTCTCCGTGAATACTTATCCAATCACATTACATTATGAATATTAGTCTGCTGCCTTGTAGATCCAGCCCGACTAAAAGACGAAAATTGTTTTTCCCTGTCTACATCAATAGACAAAGGGCAATAACTCTTGCCCATTACCTCCCCTAGGTACCACCAGGTATCGCTAGATTTTAGATGCGTGAGATACTAACATGGATGTTCGCATAGTGTGGTGTTTGGGAGGGTTTTTAAGTAATGTGACTGGGTAAGTATTCTCGATGAAACATAATTTACTTAAAAATTGGCTTTCTCCTTCGAATGCGTTCCCTAATCACATTACATTAGGAGAACAGGCAATATGAGGAGGGATGCTGAGCATTCAACCTCTACCTCTGGTATCCTTCTAGGGAAGAATAGCTGAATTCCCTCATGCAAACAATAACCCATTCTCCTAATTACATAAGCAATACGGCCTGGGGTCACTTGACATGTGACCCTAATATACGTTTAAGAAGATGATTACTGAAATATTCTTACCTACAAAATTTCACCAGCGAATCCAGTGAAGCTAGCAGGCTGTATTGATTGGTTCAGTTGGGTCTGGTGGCCATCTGTGCTGCCGCTACTGACATGGGGCCTTGGAGAGGGGTAATCATGCTGTCGTCCTAATTCAAAATAGGGGTTTGGCTTAGATACACCATTCAAGCTAATTACTATTCGCACAGGATTTCAGTATCATTATGACAGATTCGCATAAGACTTGAATATCAGTTATGACAGATCCACATAAGACTTGAATATTAGTCTGGTCCCTGCTTTGTATGCTCCCTGCGTTGCACTCGGCTATACGACGTGAGGCGGACGCATACGCCATATTGTCACGTGATCAAAACAACTGGCCTCATATAGAGAGATCTCGTTGATCTAACAGCGGCACATTTATTATTTAATATTCTGTTTCTTAGTGACATAATGTGAACTTTACTATTACTTTCGATTTGAGCTATAGCAGTCGTTACTTTGTATTGTTATTTTGGTATAAATCAGAGCAGGATATGTTTCAAGATATATTGGAAGTTTTTTTAAGAGAAGACGACGGACTACACCTCTCGAGATAAATGTCAAGATACTTGCTATATCAAGAAGGAGAAAGGACATTGGGCCCCAGAATGCCCTCAACGTCAAAGCAAAGAAACGATAGGAAAAATAGACACAAAGGTCAAGATACCTGATTTCATTGTGAGTGGAAAGCACACTGTTATTCAGCGGTCTAAAAAAGGAAAGCAAACAAAAGAAGCAAGAGGAGGAAGAGGAGAGGTCTTCACAAGATGAAGAACCCAACCCCGTCAAGAAATCCAAGAAATCCAGACCGCAAGAAGAAAGTGACGACGAGGAAGAACCCGTGTCACTTACGAAATTCAAAAGGAGAGACAGAGAGTGAATGAAGAAGAAAATGGACTTTGGTGATGTGTTGTACAATTTCATTGTGATTTTCAAAACGGACTATACTATAGAAAAGTTAGTGGCTTTGTCTTGATTTTTTTTATACATTGGATAAACACACACTCACTCACACATGCACACCATTCCATCATGATGGTTTAAATAGATTTTGAATAGTGTGTGTGTGTGGGGGGGGGGGGTAGTGGATAGTATGGGTGGTGTGATGGATAGTATGTTTGTGTGATTTCATTTCCTTCTATTAGATGATACTGATACCCTTTTCATCTGATAGTAGGTATGGGGACACCAGACAAGGCGTTTTGGTTTGTGTGTATGGGGTGTTGGATTTTTATGTGATGTGATGAATAGTGTTTGTTGCATTACATGTAGTTTGTTTAGAAACCTTCCCACTCTGGGCTGATAGTTAGTATGTGAAATCTACACACGGCGTTTTAGATTGTGTAGGTGTGTGGGTGTGTGTGTATGGGTTGTTGGATGCTATAAATGGTGTGATGGATAGTATGCTTTTTAAGATTTCATCTCGTTTTTTGAAACTCTGCTGTAACAATAGACGTTTTGGATAGTGTGAATGGTGTGTTGGATCGTGTAGGTCGTGTGTGATAGTATGTTTGTAAGATTTCATCAGTTGTTTAAAACTCAATGCTAACACAAGGGATTTTGGATTGTGGATGGTGTAGATTATGTGCTGGATAGTATGTTTTTGAAATTTCAACTCCTTTAAACTCTCTGCTATGAATAGACATTTTGGATAATGTGTATCGGGTGTTGGATGGTGTAGGTGGTGTGTGATAGTATGTTTGTAAGATTTCATCTGTTTTACATTTTGTGCTAACACAAGGGGTTTTTTGATTGTGTATGGAGTGCTGAATGGTGTATGTGGTGTATGATTGTATGTTTGTGAGATTTCATCTTCTCTTACACTCTAAACCAACACAAGGTGCTTTGGATAGTGTGTGTATATATGGTGTTGGATGGTAGAGGTGGTGTGTGAAAGTATGTTTGTGAAATTTCGTCTCCTCTTAGATTCTAAGCTAACACAAGGGGTTTTGGATAGTGTGTATGGGATGTTGGATGGTACAGGATGTGTGGGATTGCATGTTTGTGAGATTTCATCTCCTCTTAGATTCTAAGCTAACACATGGCATTTTGGATAGTGTGTATGGGATGTTAGATGATGTAGATGGTGTGCTGGGAAGTATATATGATGTGTTGGGTTTGTATCAAAAGTAGGTGCTGGATCGTATTTAAGGTGTGGTGTTGAATTGTATATCTGGTGTGCTTAGATAGTAATTTAAAAACAACGGATGTTGGATTGTACATGTGCTGTGATGGATTAGACATGTAATTTTTACTGTCTGTCTTATCCTTATTTTAATTTTTAAGGAAAATTTTTCAGTTTCCACTAAAGTCGGTATGAGTTTCGGAATTTCGTATTACTTGTAGTCCTGGTAAATTTTTAGCAAATTTTTCAGGATCATTTTCAGTCTCCTATAAAGTCCACTGCAATTTCAGAATTTAGTTCTTCTTTCTCTTTGCTATTTCTGACCCCCCCCCCCCCCGCAAAAAACAAAAATTTTATTTTTAAAAAAAAAATCTGGATAGTTCTCAATCTCCATTCAAGTCCACTAAATGTTCGGAATTTTGGGTAACTGTTTTCAGTCACGGCGATTTGAGTATAATCTTCCGGAATTTTCTCAGTCTCCACTAGAGTCTGGAACGTTTTGGTAATTGTAGTACTTCTTTTAGTGTCCGCCAGTTTTTAAAAAAAATTAAGGATATTTCTAAACTTCCAGTGTAGATTCGGAATTTTAGTACTAACTTTTGTGTTGATCAATTTTAAAAGAATTATAAAAATTCCAGATAATTTTCAGTCTCCGTAAAAGTCCGGTACAGCTTTGGAATATTTGTGCCACTATTTATCTCGGCGATTTGAATATTAATGTTCCAGATTTTCTCAGTTTTCGCCAAAGTCCGGGGCATTTTTTGTAATTTTAGTACTACTTTTAGCCAAAACCAATGTAATCTTTAATGTTCCGGGATATTTTTAGTCTCCCTTAAATATTGGGACAACTTCTTAATTTTGTCATTACTTTTAGTCACATCCATTTTAGTGTTGGGTTTTTCCTTAATTATAGCTATTGCATAGCGTCGTTATAATGATGCTATAAATAGCCATCTTTTGTATATGTGTTGTGTATCTGTGTTTGTTTCTTTTTCTTTAGTTCAAAAAACTAAAGGTTAACAAAAATGTGTGTTTTGGGAGATCAGGGAGAGAGTAGAAGAAACCCCAACGATACTTTTCAGAGCCATTCGCAAGCCTCGAAATGAGACTGCCAATTTTGTTTCTTCTTTATGTTGTATATGTATTTTGTATGTTTGTTTATGTTGACTCAATAAACGTATTTGAGGCTATAAACCCTTTTGAGGTTATAAATAATTTTTACACTATAAATCCTTTTGACGCTATAAACATTTAACATAATTTTCCCAAACATACCAAGAGTAGCGCGTATTGAGGTCAATGGAGGTCAGCCACTTTAACCCTGTTGCCATTTTTTCACCCATGTTAAACATATGGATCGATTTAACTGAGGATTTCCCGTAACTCCCCCAAGTGCCCCTCGCACTTTGGCTATGGGAAAAATCCATCGAGGCCCTAGAGCCACACATAACTGCTGACGATATCTGATGCAGAAAGAAATGGGAATATTGGTGATCCCTTGAGAAGAAAAAACGTGACACTCATTTAGGTTGGGTACTATATTTTTATTTGAAGGAAAATAGCTCCATATCTGACTGCACAGTGGAAAGAGAGCGCAGTCTGCAGCCAAGAGGTTGATGACCCGAAGAGGCGGGCCAGAGAGAGCGAGAGAGCAAGAGAGAGAGAGAGAGAGAGAGAGAGAGAGAGAGAGGCCGACCTATCACTAACAGTGATTTGGAAAAGACCGGAAACACTAGGTGATGCTGACATGCCGGCAATTTGAGTTCGATCAGTCATTCGATTATACGATGAAATTTGTTCTACAGTATAACAGAACGGCTAATTGAATTTCGCATAAATTTTTTAACTCTACTCCTAAGAAAAAGTTAATCATTCAAATGTCACGTTTGATTTTGTTTTGTTTATGTAATTGATTAAATTGTAATATTTTACATACTGGGGCTCGTGTTATTCTATTCTATATCTTTGCTCAGACCTCTGTTATTCCATCCATTAATTTCATATTTTATTTTATTGTTTACTCGATCCGGGCAATAACACCGTGGTCGATCATCACCTAGATAACAATAATCAGAAAACCATAAGGAGTGGGGATCTTACATCATCATCCCACAACCTCGTGACAAAGACCAACTCTGAAGGCACTTAATACTGTTTGCTATTTAGCATATTTATCTTGATTTTTTGGACATATGCAGTTGTATTATTAGATGAGGTTTTTAGACCATATTACAATTTTTGTTGTAACTGTAGTTGCTGCGATGATCGAAAGGTTTTCCGGACCCACCTACCCCACCCTCCTGCTAGAACAAATATACAATTTATCCTTCGGTAAAATATAATTACATTTTATACTAGACAGCATGCCATATACGAAAAACTAACACCGCAGCAAATACAATTACAACAAACATTGTAATATGATCTATAAACACCATCTGATGATACTACTATAATTGTTATCGTGTTTATGTTATTATATATATATATATATATATATATATATATATATATATATATATATATATATATATATATATATATATATATATATATATATATATATAATGAGCTACTATTGTGATAACACTTTTGGTGGTTGTAAGTACATACCTGTCGTTGGTTCCACCATTACTGAGATATGGGCTAAATCACAACCTTCAATGAGAGATGCTGCAAGATATATTGGTGTTTATCCTAATTAAATTTTCAGGCAATTATAAAGTAAAAATTAGATTTATTTATTCTGAAAAAAAACCTCAAACAAAATGGATGATTTTTAATAGTAACGATCCCAGAATAATAGGCTGGAAAAGACTATCAAAGGTTTTTCTTAAAAGCTTGTAGAAGATCTTAAAACTAGTTGTTTATCTGATGAAAAGGACGTTGATGATTAACACAAATTTTACTTTTGATTATTGTTTTCCCGTTGCTTCATATTATTGATTAACACAAAATTTATACAGTCGCCATTACCAACATTTGCTATTTTTTGTGCATGCTTATTAATGTCCACGAGCAAATGTATTAATACCATCTGCATAATATCGTTTTTCAACAAAATTACATAATCCACATTTTAAAACAACATTTGTTTCAATCTTATAACAATTTGATCGGATCGACATTTGACTTCTTAGTCCGATTAACTCTGCAATGGGAACAAAGTAAGTTTCATCTTTAAAATTTCCTATCACTTTCCTGTTGTCGTCGCAATGAAATGCGCTGTTCTTCGGATAATATGAATGATCAAACAGTTTTTTGTTCCCATAAATCTCTTTATACAAATCATCAACAAATATTTGATACATCAGCGAATTGTTGTATATGAACAGCAATTCCGCACTCGGTCAAATCTTTTTGACAAAATTATAATGGAACCAGTACATTAGCCACTTGATAGTTCCAACACTTCCATTCCAACATAAATTGGCTTATTCAACTTAAGTTTATCTTTCCTTTGTGGACTGCTACCAAGTTTCCGTTAAATATTTTCATGCTGACAAAATTATCAGTTGCTACAACCTTATTTCGTCGTTTAACGTTATTATTGATCTCAACATTAACACGCTTTCTAATATTCTCCACTGTCTTGCCAAACTCACTATTGTTCATCAGTTTTAAAAAGTGTTTCTCAAATTCTGTTGTAGCCATCGCTCTTCTGTTAGTATTAGCATCAATGTATCCTTTCATCCAATGTGATTGTTTGAATTTTAAATTTCTATGAACCTTTCTTAGCACTAGACCATGATCAAGCGCCTGTTTCAGATTTTTATAACGCAACTTTTGTTACATAAATTCGTAATCAGTTTATTGACAATAGATCTTCAGATTTTATATTTTTGTTGGAGCTCGAGTTGCTTCGGTGATAATAGATCATCGTCTATCAACTTTGATTCTGGACAGAAGGGATAATCATTATGCTCGATATGAAGTTATGAAGGATAGTCAATATCAACTTTAACAAAATATCCAACATCATATGGTAACTTTTTGTCTTTTTCTTTGTAAAACTGTTGTTCGCTGATCCACTTGAAGCCACCACATGGCATAGATTCCGACATCGCATAATCATATAAATTATGAGCGGCAATATAAGCATTAAAAACTAGAAGTAATATTAGGATCATAGTCTCTCATATATTTGTTGTTGGTTCTCACATATTTCTTTGTTATAAGTCTATTCCACCTCTTATTCCTTTCTCTATAAGCAGAACATGTCAGGGTCAATCAATAGTTCGTTTTATTCCACTGTATTTTAGGTGCTGAGTAATACTAAGCTGGATCTATCCCACTGTTTTTATAATTAACATCACTGACATTTTCAAAAACGTCGGCCAGCAATAGAATATCAGTCATCAAGTATAAATCATGGTAATCGCCAAGGTTCTGGCAATCAAACTAACTCCAAATCTTTTTCGCGTACTCGTACTCGTTATCACTAATATCTTCTAGGTTCAGCTTTGAGTAAAATGAATCTTTATCAGGTAAACCTGGTTCATCAAACTTATTCCAATTGTCAAGGTACTCGTAAGGAAAAACTCCTTTTCCTTTTTAAGAAATTTCCTTGCTCAACAAAATGTTCTATCAAATTATCAAAGCTGCTGCGTCCTTTTACTATCTCATCTAATGACACCGCCACAAACTGTAAACTATGAATAAACTTCAACTTTCCAAGCGACACCGATATATACCTTTCAGTATTGTTTGGAATACACTTAATCTTATTATTGTTGTAGAGTTTAGCATGAGCAACAACGTCATGATCACCAAACGCTTCAACGATAATGCGAGCATCATATCCTCTCAAATTATTATAAACACAGGAACAAAGTTAGGCGCTTTATAATGTAAATTGCAGCTATCATGTGCTGAACTGCGGTACGTTCCAGTAAGACGACAATGATCTCTTACACGATCTTGCCTCAGCGTTTTGTTTTAAAATGTGACATTGCTCTGCAGATCTAAACTCATTTTCTTTTTTCTGGTGTCAGTGGTTTCATAGGAACGATGTTTTCTAAAATTTTTATTTTGCCGGATCTCTTCCTCAATTAAGTCTAACAGGCTATGATAAATCTTTATCAACAGCACAAACAACCTTATAAGCAACACCGCAAGGAGCATGTTCTTGTACTTTTCTTGTTCAGGATTTATCAGGGTTATTGCCAGCACCTAATAGCAGGCGTGGAATAGATTCAAAATAAGCATAAATAATAAACGGTGCTTTCATTATTATGACTAAAGTTTACAAATTGTAGTATCATTGCATCTTCACGTGGCATAGTGATCTTTTGTACACTGATACAATACTCACAATGTCGATCTAGCACTTGCTGAGACGTATGTCTGTGCAAACACCTATGGCAGAAATATTTCTTTTCTTTAAGCTTGTTATATAGACCCCAAACTGACCAGCTGAAATTCTTAATCCAAACATAATGTCCTTTATAGAATAGTAAGTTTACAGTTTTTGTGACGCGTTTTCACTTACATATCTCGGATAAATATAGGCATTGGTCGCTTGTGACTCATCAACACCAGATAATCACTGCCCCCTGTTAACAGGAGGTTGTTTTGCTCTTCGAACTTTGGAATTTGATGTTCTGCAACAGGAAAATCCATTCCGCTAAGATCAAGTTTGTTAACATGTTCAACATAATTCGACACTCTATCAACATGGTTTAGCAGGAAACAACGCTGCGAGCACTGTCCATTGAAAACACAGATCGTCTTTATTTTTAACGTCGGTGCAGCACTTAGAGTTTTTAATTCTATCAGGAAGCTCAACAAACGAACTATCCCCGCAAGGGACTATGCTTCATTGTATGAAATAAAACTTTTGTTATTGTCTGAAATCTCCAACCTGAACCTGATGCTGTATATTCTTCAACCTTCTTCCAGATCTCCTGGTGTATTTCATCTGACAATGATTTTAAATCTGTTCCTACGAATATCTTTCTCGCTTTTGCTGTAATAAAAGAATATGTCAGTTCTTCGTCCTGCAACAACATAAAAGCTCAAACAGTAGGACACGATACTGCACCATAACCTTTAGACTTTCATGTTTGCTAAGCTCACTCTGCACAGTTGGCAGCAGCAGATGGTATAGATAATAGCAGATAAACCTTCTGACAAAATATAATGAATATCAAACTTCCAGCTGCTGTCAAATCCTGCAAATGCAATTGCAGTTTTTTTTCTGCTTTCATTAAGCATTATGTTATAAAGTTTATTGTTTCTCTAATTAAGTATTACTGCTGAATGATCAATTAGAGATATGAAAAGCTTATAGTATAATGAGCGAAGAAATAAAGTTCAGCGATCTCATGCCATCTGTCAGAGAACAAGAAATATTTTGGCCACATCTTAAACATAATTGTTATGCTGGAAATATGTTGGCTGTTGTAATTAACCTTAAAACTGAAGCATCATTTGGTGTTAAAACTCAGGCTGAGTATAAAATACGTGTAGCAGGAACAGGTTTATACTGAGTATACTGAAATGATTTTGCATAATTTTATTTTGTCATTGTTTTATGATGATATTCCAACATAAATAAGAGTTTATCGCATTAATGGTGATATTACGGACAATAACATCGCAAACTTAGATCTGCAAGATAAGTTTCAACCTCATAATGTTTATGATATGTATGAGGCCAACGACGGGGGTTTGATCAGGCATATCATAAAAAAGGAATGTTGATGGAAATGTTGATAAACACGGTTACTTGCAAGTGATGTTTAGTGGAAAAATTAAAGGTCGGGTTAGCTATAGATCGCATTGTTTTGTGTTTGAGGTGTTTAATGGTCTAATTCTAGAAGGATTAGTAATAGATCACGTTGACGGCATTAAAACTAACAATCAGCTTCAGAATTTAGATCTTGTTACTCAGAATGAAAATTGCAGGCGCAGTAACGCTGGAAATACTGATAATTTTAAAACTCTCAAGCCTGTAATATCAATGAACCTAGATTTTGGTGAAGAAATGTCATTTCCTTCTATAAGGTCAGCATCAAAATATTTTAACATTTGTTCAGCATCAGTCAAATCAGTTGCTGATGGTAAAACTAAATCAGCTTTTTCAAAGCGGTTCAGAGTTAGAATCCTCTTTCGCTATTGCGATGATTAAAATATATCTGGTCTTATAATCCGAATTAATTCTGCATTTTTAATACAATAGTGAGCCCACATTATTACTACATTTCTCTCATACTGGACAACAATCCTGTCTTGTGATTCCAGCGCTTTTATTTCATCGGCTGTTAACAAACGCTTATTTTTTCTCCTTTGGTAATAACAAGATTAAAACTAATCGGAACCGCTAGCGGACTCCGGAGACATTGTCTTACAGCTTCTTCCAATTACTCTAAATCTGGGATGTCTACTCTGGCGTGGTATCTTATTGCTGCCATTTTATTACAATAAATTAGATAAAAGTTAATATTATAATCTCAGTGCTGACACTATTCGCTGATGTTTACTCTCATCTTGATGAGATCGCTGGACCACTAATGGTCTGTGAGAAAGAAACAAAAGCAAAATCTGATCTTGAAACTTATCTTTTCCACGAACAAGAAGAATAACCAGAAAAATGTAGAGTCCTTCACGACTTTACTGAAACAGTTGTTGCTATTCGGCAGAATTATAGCAGGTCAAGAACAGTAAGATATAACGCTAAATATGAAAAAGATTAAGAAGTTTGGTTTTCCTGTTGCTGAGCATCAACTGTTTTGGAATATGCTCAGACCTTTTATGAACATTAGAATACCAGGTCGACAAAAAATATCAAGTTTGATTTTATATTTGCTAAAATTCTGAATTTGATGGGAGAGTCTCTCACAACAGAAAGGAAATATTATCTAATACCATTATGTAAGCCTGTCAATTGTAAGTCTGTTCTGACAAAATATGAGAATATTTATGCTGATCTTATTGGCCAGCTAGTGATAAAAATCTTTAATACTACTAGTTGGTACCCAACTATTCAAACTGTCGCCGTAGCCACGCCATTTGACTAAACCCGGGTTTTATTACTCGCTCAAAATTATATCTTGTTCAGTCTTTTGCATTTCTTGTTCGTAAAAACTTCCAATGACATCTTCTCCCGCCAGATCTTTTAGCTTGTACGTTACTGGTATTGTTGTTATAACTTTATCAACAGCTAATACTTCTTCAGACCAGTTTGGAGTAAAACCTTTTACAAACGTTTTCTTTACTAATAAGATTCTAACCTTATCACCGTTCTTAAACTTGCGTCTGCAGTATATGTTCTCGGTCGCCAACATTGGATTTTTAACAGCATCATTAGGTGTCATACCTAATGTCCAATGTATCGTGTTATCGTATTCTAATACAATCCGCGTCAGATCATCAACATATTTATTAGAATTTTTAGCTGTGAAATGTTTATAGATCTTTTCTTTCAGCGTGCGATTAAAACGCTCGATAACAACACTCTTTCCCTTATTTCCTGTCGCTTATTTTTCAATATTATTCTGTTCTAGAAACTTCTCAAATTGTTTATTTAAAGACTCTGCATCATGGTCAGTCCAAATCATCTTAGGTTTTCTTTCGGTTGTTGCTATAATGTCATCCTGTTTTATCAACAACAGGCACACTGAAAGCGTATTTACTAAAAAAAGCATCAACAATGTTGAGCAGGTATCGTTTGTTATCATTATCCTGAGCAACATTCGACATTTCAGCAAGATTTATTGCCCAAATAACATTAACGGCGTTTGCGATGACCTTTCTTCTGACAAATTCTTTTTTAGGTTGGTGTAATTCCGACGCCAGGATGATAACATCTCGATCTGTTCCCAGTCGGGACTGAGGCGCTTGCGTCTTACCGCGTCAGATTTATATTTTGCTCCAATAATACCCTGCACTAGCCTTCGATCAAAACTATCTCGAAATCCACTACTTGGTTTCGAATCTCTTAGTTCATCAAGCATCTTTTCACCACGTCCTGCTTTATCGTCTTCGTAATTACGATAACAGATGTCGTGTCTCATAGCAATTGCATCAATCTAATTATAAGGTTCTTGTCCTGTTAGTGGAATGTCATTTTCATCAAGCTGCTGATCAAGGGGATTCCAAGGTCCTGTGTACTTATGTCCAACCTCCTTTAGGTTTCGGCAATTTGCCAAAAAGTTTATGAATATCTAAACCTGATCCAATAACAGCGAGATGGTTACAACGTTGACAATATGTTACTATTTTGTCTTCTTCTATACAAAGATCTCTATCTGAATCACAGTCGCAGTGGTGCATTTATTTTGTTTGATGTGATAAAATTTAATCATCAATCAGAATTATTCTGTCTGGAATTGGACCGGAGGCGCAAGCGGCCCCACCACCTTGTTGATATTTCAGAAACGTACTTTTGTTTCTGCAACATACTACACAAATAATTTTCATCAGTAATCTATTACTTTTAGTAGTTTCTGTAATCTCATCTTTATTTTCTGTTCTGGTTCTACACTTGAGACAATACGTTGTCACTTTTATTCTTGAGTGTTAGATAAAATTTCAATTACAGTCCGTTCCAACAATACATTATCACCTTTTTATCATTTCAGCACTTGGTCTGGGTGTGAATTGCGTAATAAATCTTAAAAAATGGACGCCTTGTCCATTTGTCTCATTAACATAATACAATAATAACCACAGGCTGCAGTTCCAATTGGCTGAAGCTGAGTAGAAGAACAATTAATTGGGGGGGGGGGGTATATTTTTTATGACTGCACACACTGCTTAATAATATCACTTGGCGGAAGGGCCAACGATCAAAATAATTGTTGTCGTAAAGTGCTACCCAATAATTACCTGAACCATCATTGAAGTTTTGAATATTAGTAACACAGCTTGTATTAGGCCTCATAGGAGACGCTAGCCCATCTTTAGAAAATACTCCAATAAATCCTTTCAGTTCATTCAGCTGGTCAGCAATCTCAAAATTACTACGAGGTGGCATCAGACCGCTTGCGTCTAGCGAGATGCTAAAATTTTGTCCCAGGAAGGGTCATCCCTCTTCCCTAGGACGCTCGAATCCGGCTTGTTCCTGGAAGTTGCAGACCACGTCCTGTTCCTAGCAGATGTGGAAGCAGACTTCCTGCTACTCCTGCTAGCAATGGTCCTATGAATCCTCCCTGTTTCTCTTATCGAGTCGATTTCGACTTTGGTGCTCTGAGGTTTTTTTGGGTTGTTGTAGATTTCGACTTTGGTGCTCCCCTTTTTTTTTTTTTTTTGTTCGATTTCGACTTATCAGTCGCTTTCTTTCTAGGCATTATTTATTTTTTCATTAAACAAAATTACATTGTTTGTTTGATGCCACCGCCGGAACGCTCACGTTCTACCGCTGTCTTTGTAGCACCTGAAACAGCTCCAGATGCTGCAGCAAGACCTAGTGTTCCAAGTGCTGGAAGTATCTTTGGTATTAATGTTCTCGCGATAGGTGCTAGTGCAGGACCTAGAAAACCATCGCTGATCGCTTGCGATCTGGACATTGAAGCAACTTGTGCTGCTGATAAATTTAGTATGATAGGCTTGCCTTTTGATAATGTTTTAATCTGCGTTGGTATCAATAGTAATGTTGCTGCGATACGAATATTTGCCTGACGCCCATATTATTAAAATCAGCATGATTTTGCAGTTGACGTGTTGAAAATTTCTCTTCCTTTATATTATTAATTCCCTTGTGTTTTGAAAACTGTTTTCTGATTGGCTTGTGCAGGACAGGTGTAAAGTCAACCGATCTGGACTCGTATAAAGCTGCATCAGTGATCAGTTTGGTTAGCTTGCTTGCTGGTAGCAAGTCTTTCAACACCTAAGTATTCCTAGCTCTAGGTCAAAGGGATACAAATTTTCTTTCTTTCCCAACACTGGTGTCACGTTGTGAGAGAAAATTTTCTAACAATTCCTGTTTCATGTTTACAAATGTCTTCTGAAAGAATTCGTTATTCAAAGTACTTTTGGTACTGTCAATATGTGTTATATAATATTACGACTTTAGACCGATTCTGAAACAAAGAAACTACATGTCCGTTATTACGTATATGTAATTTGGTTGCTTGTGTGTTAATTTTAAATTCTTTTTATTTTATTTTTGTTTCATTACATTTTATTGTAATGATAAATTTTTTACTGGATTTGACATTTTTCCCAGTAAATTCAGTTCAGATCTTTTAGCTTGATTAGAACGCAAAAGTATTACTTTATTATTAATTTTTGCTGACCTTGGTTCCGAGATTGGTAAACACAGAGAGAAAATGATTGGTCATTATCAAGGTCATGTTCAGCTCACGTGTTGGCTCTGTTGTAAACAGGGTTTTTTTTAAAATTCATTTCCAGTGTGGGAATGTTTGATTCTTAGTTAAGCTATATTAGCCTACGTGCTTATTGACTTGTAGTAAGTGATCACGTGACCCATCACGTGGGTCTGAAATGGCGTTCTTAGTTGGGTTTAATATTCATTCTCAGTGTTTTTCTGTCAGTCGTAAAAAAAATATCTTTGGGGTTCAGAGGTATTTTGTGTTGTCGCCGTTTGAGTTGATTTTTTTTTATTTAAAATAATTTATTCACTCTAGAAAACATACAAGTGCTTTTCTTCATCAAAATTCTTGGACAAAGACATTTATTGGAAATTTATTCTGGAATTCTAAACTGGAACATTTTAAATTGTGATTCTACGAGAAACTGTTGACATCAGTACAGTGACCTCATCTGACGTCATTGCCTTCCATATTGGAACTTCATCGGGATTCGAACTTGGATTTAATTGAACTTTTTAGTGATAGGACTTATATTTTTAATTTCCAGGATTAATGTTTGGATTATATTCACAAACTGTAAGTCCTTTTTCTTATTTTTACCGTGTTTTCTAGGGAAATAAATTATTCTGTTTAAATATACAAAGCTTGTTGGCTTCACTCTTTTCTTTGTTACTTTGTACGAGCCTTGTCACGTAACACCGTGAATTAGCCATTGAGTTACGGTCAATTTCGCAGTTACTTCCTTTGAAGAACCTTGCCGCGGGGTGAGAAACTCTCTTTGTTTTGCAATCAGCAGTTATATCACCGGTCGGCTTAGGCTTAGAGACCGGAAACCCGAAATTATAACACATCAGTGATACTACCCCAGACAGCTTTCAAAGAGACCACCGGTATCCAATCAGAACTAAGATAGTCAAATTTTGGAGCGGGTTTCTCACGCAGCCAGACAATATTCTGTTACATTCATTTTGAAGGGATCAGTGGATGTCTGGACATTGGCGAGAGCAGATCATAGGGAAGTTGGATACACTAGACTGCACTCCGAGTGCCGAAGTTGCGCACTCGTAAAAAGGGCGGGAAGAGAGTTCTAGGAACTTCGGACGAGATTTGGAACATAGGCTTCTGAGGTAAGATATCTTCGCCCGAATCTGTCTCACTTTCCTAACTAGGTGTAGTAATATTTTTACGTTATTATGTACATTTAATTTATTTGAACTTTAATCTTCTATGTATAACTGAATTATCAACATATCATTATGTAGCGTATAGGAAATAATTAATATTCAAGATTAATGTATGTAGTTGTTAGGATAAAATCGAAGTGGATAGTGTAATCTGCTACGGTGTTGCATCGTGGTGCAGAACTGAATTTAATAGTGTTAGAGCTTGTATTTGTTTGAATTTGAATATATAGTGTGGATTATGCAGAGTTAGGTATTGTTGGCCTTGTGCATGTATAATTAGACATTTTTATATTTTTATGTTTTTTATAATTTGTAAGGTAGGAAATGCTTAGAAATATTGTTGATATTGATAGTTTACTATATAGATAATTAGGGATATGCGTGTATGTATCAGAAGTCGTGATATTATTGTTGTTGTTATAGCCTTTATTATAGAACAAGCATGTATGGAATATTTAGATGTGAGTGTACCAGTTGAGCTGATGATATAATTGCCATTATGCTAATGAAAAGTCTGTGAGAGTGTCTTAATTTTCCTGTGTTTGAACAAGGAGGCAAAATTTTACGTCCCTTCTATTCCACAGGAAGTTTTCCGGGTTGGATAGGACGCCACCCGAAGATTAGAGAGAAGGAGACGAGGAGAGCAAGTGGAATTAGGCAGTTGTGCGAAGGCGCAGGGCCGGAAGACGGAAACAATGGTACCGGAAGTACTGACAAGAAGGCTGGGAGAACGGAAGCAAGGGTACCGGAAGTAACGACAAAGGAATAAAAGGCGGAGGTTACAGATGAGTAACATAGAATGGACACGGGAAGGTAACACTCTCACCTTTAATTGCGTGATGAAATAATTGGCAGTTTGGATAGCTCTTGTATTGATTGGAAGCAACTGCATTGAAAAATTGTCCTGT
Organism: Megalonaias nervosa; assembly: GCA_016617855.1. NCBI lineage: Eukaryota > Metazoa > Mollusca > Bivalvia > Unionida > Unionidae > Megalonaias > Megalonaias nervosa. Next base: position 3,170 of record JAECUM010003455.1, on the reverse strand, counting down.
AATTGTTGAATACCGAGATATAGTTTATTAAATTATTATACATTTCACCTTATTATTTGTATATTTTATACACCTATACCGTCTGCTTTCCTGACTGGGGGCTCGGAGCTATTTAACCTTTTAATTGTCCGTCCTTCTCCGGAGTTAGTAATAATTCCGTAGGGGGCGCGTGACAATTGGGTATTGCACAGATTTTCTTCCATAAGATTATAGCTAGTAAATCGTTTAATTATTTGGCTAGACAGTTTTAATAGCAGCAATACGTTACCCATCGCTATTTCTTGGCTTAATACTTTTTCGTGTCGAAAAATCTCGTCCTTTTGATGTAAATACTTCCTCCCACAGAGTGGAGCAATCTTTTGGAAGAAATAGGTGTACTCGTGCATCCTCCGCACCACCGCAAAAAGTCATGTTATTGGTTCTGTCATTAAATCATGAACAGAGAAATATTGCTTGTTGCGAGTTTCGACCCTGTTTGGTTGTCCTTTCAGCTATATTTTATCTAGTGAGTGAGAACACTCACCCAGACTGCCTCACATGTTCAAAGCGCCCATGTAAGAATCGTTGAATTTCTGCACCGTAAGAAGACTAGTTCTTCAGCTAGGAATAGTACTCCAGGAGTATTTATGGGACCATCTTCTAAAGAAAAAACTCTGCTGCATTGGACGACCATCATGAAAGAGGGACTGAACGTTCGAGGGGTCGATCGCCTCCCCCAGAAGTGATGAGATGTTGAACACACTTCATGTTTTGGATAGCACCACTCACCTTGTGTTAAAAATAGCGTGTTGTTCCCTCCCAGAATTGAGATGTAGAACGGAAAAGTGTGTTGCTACCTTCATATACGGAGGTGGAGCATTACACAAGCGTGTTGCTCCCTCCAATTATGGAGGTCAAGCGCCGCATAAGCGTGTTGCTTCCTCTCATTAGGGAGGTGATGCACCGCACCAGCATGTTGCTCCTTCTAGATAAGGAGGTGGAGCACCGAACAAGCGTGTTACTCCCTCCAATTAAAGAGGTGGAATACCTCACAAGCGTAATGCTCCGTCCAGATAAAAATGTGGAGCACAGCAAAAGCGTGTTGCTCCCTCACTTTATGGAGGTGGAGCGAATCACAAGCGTGTTGGAGCACCGCACAAGTATATTGTTCCCTCCAGATAAGGAGGTGGAGCACTGCAAAAACGTGTTGCTCCCTCCATTTAGGAGGTGGAGCGCAGCAAAAGTGTGATGCTCCCTGCTGTTATGGAGGTGGTGTACCGCACACGGGAACAGGTACATTAGTCCCACCATTTTTAGGGTAGCATGTTGCGCCCCTCAGATGTGAGCGATCAGCACTGCACCTTTCTGAGTGATGAATCAGTTGAGGATGAAATATTATACGATTATCACTCAATGGCCTCAAGGTATGGGGATAGGTTACACCTAGCTGAGACTTGGTTTGGAGAATGGATCAATCTCCACCCCTTTCCTATTGCCCAATTAATCCTTTTGGGATGTGGGGACCTCCACCTCAGGGTCATTGTTCCTGTATGCCTCGAAAGGATCCTGAACGATCAGTATCCCGCATTCCCTTCCCGAATCTTCCTGGCTACCAAAAAGGGGAACATTTCGCATTTTAATCGATCTCTTCCCTTTTCGTGTAGAGGAACCATTCAAGATGGAGACCTATTTATTCAGTCCAGAGGGCTTTTCGTTCATCGATCTAAAGGATGCCTATTTGCACATCCTGATAAGTTCCTGCGTAGCGCAAATACCTCTTAGACGAGGTAATTTTCACGTTTCACACCCAGCGTCTTTATCCGTGTGATGGGAGTATTAGCGCCATACCTCCTATTACTTGGAACACCGGTTCCTTAGTATTTCGACGACTGGCTAATCCATCATACTCGGTTCAGTCCCACTGTCAGGATCTTTTCCGTTGTTGGTCACTGGTAACACACTTGGGTCTTTTGCCCAATTTTGACAACCCTGAACGTCTTCCGACTCAGGACTTTGTTTACGTGGGGATGAACTTCCTAACAAACTAGAACTTAGTCCTGGTTCCACTGGATTGGATAGAGTGAATTGTGGCACTTAAAGACTCTGCAAGCAAAGACGGCCTTCTCTGCTAACATTTACTTTTCCCTATTGAGAACCTTGAAGGCCGCTGTCGACTTGGTTCTCCTAGGACGACTACGTATGTAACCTCTACAGTTCCACCTTCTCACAAGGTGAAAACTACAGAGATTCTCTATCAACTGCATTCACTTTCAGACCACTGTTTCATCACCGTTTACAGTGGTGGATGAATCAGGACAGATTCCCCATGCATGCACCCGAGCCCCATTCCTTCCTAATCGCCGACGCGTCAGATTCAGGTTGGGGCACTTATTTCGAGCCAGAGGGCTTAATTACCCAGTGTTTCAGAGTCTGGCCGACTGGTCCCTCCACAACAATAATCTAGAAATGAAAGTAGTATCTCTAGCGTTGTAGAGAGAGTAAGTTGTCAATTTGGCATGGTCTCCTCAGACAACACGTACGGTGTAAGGTATCTCCAACATCAGAGAGGCACACATGCTCCTTCTCTTGGCATGGAGATCTGAATCCTCCGTTGGGCCACCTTGGAGAATATCACGCTCCATGTCTGACACATTACGAGGCAGAAGAAAATATTAGCGGAAGGCCTTCCTGGGAATGGCAGAGCCATGTTAACGGAGTCTCTTCACTACTTCATAACAGAGTCCCTTTTCATACTGTGGGGAAGACGTCTGATAGACCTCTTTGTGATAAGGCTCAACAGCGGACTTCCCTTCGATGTATCTTCTGTCCCATATCAGTGTGTGTGGGTAGCAGAGGCCTTCAGTCTTCAGTGGGATCGGCTATTTACATATGCCTTCCCACCATCCCGTCTGCTACTGCAAGAGTCAGAATTCTCGATGCTCGGGTCGTTCTCATGGCCCCACTGTGGCCCTAGTGATTGTGGTTCAACGATCTCCTTGACTTGCTGATTGATCAATGCAGGTTTCTAACTCACAGGCGAGTGGCCTAGTAGTCTAAAGCGCTCACCGTTCCTGATCACTGCCATCTCACCTCTGTCTGCGTATGTTTGAGTCTCAGGCTCGGCTAACGTGAGTAGTAATAGGGGGTACCGTAGCGTCAATGGGAATTAGCATTACAGACCCCCCCCCCCC
>JAECUM010003452.1:0-58766 GCA_016617855.1 Megalonaias nervosa | reverse complement strand
TGACCTAGGGGTTTAAACTGCGAAACAAGATAGAGCGACAAGAAACTAGTTTGTTTGCTTTTTTTTAAATTCAGAATATAAATTTTTTTCCTTAAAATACAAAGTGAACGAATTAAGTATAACTTACAGTATGGTATGGTATGAATTCCTGTTTCCTAAATAGTTCTAGCAATTCCAATAGATGGGATATGATCCGTATACTTTCAAAGGTATTTCGAATGATAACTACAATGCACTGATGTGTCAGCATTGCACAAGAAGTCGCTGTTTTAAATCCAAATGACTTTAAAAGAATTCACGGGTATTCCAGAATAATCAAAATTCTTTGAATACTATTATCAATATCCATCTGTCCATCTGTCACAATAATTCAGTATACTTTATATATAGGTATCCGAATGTCCTTTAAAATGAATGTTCTAAGTTCGGTAATTCAACTAACTATTGTAAAATGAATAAATCTCCTCAACTCCCTACAAGCTCAATCAAATTCTAAGAATGATGATTTCCGCGTTTATTTTTGTTCTATAGAAAGATAATGCGTAATTGTAAGCCAGCTTATACCACGCTTTCAATGATATTTTGAAATGTCAACAAATGAGCTGATTCCAACTGACAAATCAAAATGTCGGTCAAGAACCTTTTTCAGAAACACGCGTGACCTCCATTCGCGTCACTCATGGCCTATTTGGACCACGTGATGTTTATCCCAAATTCTTCATGACGTCGACCTTGGAATTAGGAATGAAATAGTACACATTTATAGAGGACCCATTTTTAAGGGTACACAACCCATTCATAGAATCTTGGGTTTAAAAATGTCATTAAGTAAATGACTCTTACCAAAAACTTTTGTTATGAATGATATATACATCACAATTACAACTACCCTTCTAAATGGAAACCTTTATATTGCCTGCTTGTGAAATATGTATATGCATTGTTCTTTTAATTATTCTTTCGTTTCAGTGAATTTTATTTTGTTTCCCCCGTTTAATTTGTTCCTATAATTGTTGGTATCTGCGTAGGAATATAGATTTTCAGGATCGTGTTTAACACGCCTTAAATAACGTTCTTTCTCGGTCATTTAAGATGATATGAAAACATCTAGAGAATATTTTTTTATTGGATAAATTGCTTTTTTTATGAACAAACCAGCAGGGCCTCCATCTATAACAAGCAAATCTGTTTTCAGGAATTTGCAATACTTCTTAGTCATCTCAAACGTATGAATGATTTCAAATTTATATCAAATTTTGCCATTCATACGGCTGATCAAATCAATAATTTAAATACTGAGTCAAATTTTACCATTCGTGTGGTTAATCAAAGCAATTATTTCAACTGACTATGACGACACGTGGGTCCCGTCTAAACATATAATCAGATAGGCATCATTTCGTGGCACCGACATTACTACCCCAGGTGAAACTCATGAAATACTTTGATACTTGTATCCTTCACAATGTAGCAACTTAATAAATATATTTCGCCAACTTTCGCACGTCTTCACCGGGGTTTGTATTGATTTTTATTTAAGTTTTTTGCGTATAATTTATTCTAAGTATTTATGGTAATTTTTTTATATCGTTGTTGACGATAACTTTGAAACATTACAACTATGCTTTACTATATTACTGCTGCAAATTAAGTCCCTTCATTATTATTGTACAGATAAAAATCGATCTTTAATCTCAGTTGAATGATCGAAGCCGAGGTAGCGCCGGAATCGTAATCCTTTATTCATGGTTATTATACGCGCCCAGGCCAGACATGGCCGGCTCCCTTGATCTGCCCTAGGGTAAGGCACCTAATTCCTATTTCCTCGGTATGACATAGCAATGATAATTTTACAGTGTAATTATAACCAACAACCAAACCTTGGTTGAATGAAACATCACTTGAAAACTACTGGATATATAAACACCATCGTACAGTCATACTTTTCTTTGAGGATTATCTATATCAGGGGTCTCAAACTCAAACCACTCCGAGAGCCACTCGATGGCCCAAAGGCCGCACCACCTTTGTTATCTCGCTTGACACCTTCTGACGCCAGTCATTTTGGGGGCCACAGGATACGGCTTGGAGGGTCGCATGCAGCCCACGGGCTGCGTGTTTAAAACCCCCCTGATCTATGTTAACTACAAGACCTTTCAAGCCATTTATACGATTAACATAAAAGTTCAGATGTGTATTCAAACCGTCAGGTAAGTCATCAATTTTAATACTGAGATCCACCAGCTTATTTGTTTTCCATCCTGATTGCTACAAGTCATTTCGCCCAATTATCGGTTCGTATGGAGTAGAATCACCACCATAATTCTGTATATTTTATTCTCCATTATTCCTATTGAATGCACATTATGGGTTGCATCTTTATAGAAATAATAATTTACACTTGAATATATACTAGATGTTCATTGTATTCTCACAAACTGATTAAACATCACTGTATCCCAAAATGCCATTTTAAAGGCTATCACATGATGCACCCTTGAGAAGTAATTATCCCCACCGGTATTGGACGGATTGTTTGACTCGAAACGGACGATTTATAGTCTGTATGGGTACATCAAGTTATCTGGCTGTTTAGAAGCTGTATTGGTACATCAAGTTATATGGCTGTTTAAAGTCAGCATGGGTAGATCAAGTTATATGATCGACTGAAAATCAGGTTGTCAGTCGGCGCATTACATAATTTTCTGTTGACCAATGACAGGGCAGTGTTCTATTCAGCTCATTGCACTTGCATATAAAGATGCCGCGATCATGGCCATACAAAAAGGTCCCTCTGCGGCCGATTTGGAGTGATGGTGCAGCGGAACCGCATTACGACTCATTACAACTCATTGCATCATCAACATGTTTGCATTCTCGGTGGAGTCAAATTGAGATTCACTTGTCCGTTTTCTTCGTATTCACTAAAGCACAGGCATTTATATGCAGATAAGATCAGTCGTAAATACGCACATCATGTACATTGAGAGGACAACTTTTATGGTCTTAATTTTGTGTTCAAAGGCATTTTTCTGAGCAGTTTAAACAGCCGGTTTGGCTACCACCACAGTTAGTCATGAGGCGGACAAGCGTCGAGTGGCTGGATGAAGTCATGTGATTGGAACAGGAGCCAATAAATAGAGGTGCAGGCAGCTGGGTGGTAGAGCGGCAATGTATGAAAATCGCTGCAAGCAGAAAGAATTTCGACTTTATATTCAAAATTCAATCGGAAATCATACATTATTATCACATAACCAAAATGTAATTTTGTTTAATAAAATTACTATATTCAAGCAAGTTTAAAAAGACGTACTAAATTATTGTCATTGAATTCGACTGCCTTATAATTATTATTAATAATTGTATATTAAGCCGCTGTTTTGGATCGTGAACTTCGATCTGTCCCATAGACCCATGCCCACGTGTTTACGCCTTCCTCCCGTCCGTCTCCTCAACTACATTACTGGATTCGCCACTGCTTGACTGCTTTCTTGCAGATGTTGAAAGCGATACAAGGGTGTTAATTGTGTGTTATAAGGGAGATGACTCCGGCGAGAGAAACTGTTCTCAAAATTATTAAATGTTTGAGTTGCCTCCCTGGTTACCCATGCCGCCATATAAACAAACAAGCAAGTACTTAAGAAGATAACAATGCAGGTAAGAGCTAAAGTGAAAGTTGGTACATTGAACAATACGCAATACACCAGTGAATGTTACGTGTCGATACAACAGAGACTTTCCCACTATACAGTTACAATATAAGCCAATCTGTCGACTTAGAATGAAAGTTTCACGTCTGGGTGTAGTTCAAACTGCCATATTTATGCCTGTATGCATAGTGTATAACAAAGAGACAGGTAGTTAACACCAGCTATATTGAAACTAACGTGTTAATACGTGCTAATACGTGGGATTAGCATTAATATCAAATACTGTCGTTGTGGTAATCTAATAAATAAATGCATACGTGTAAATCTACTTATGAGTGTAGAAATTGAAGAATAGCATGGACTCCTCTCCTTTAGTCTTGCAATGTAATACGTCGATCCAGATGTCCCTATCATAAATATCAGGGTCGACGTCTAACATTTTATTACTATCCTCTACTTATGCTCGAGTTCAGCACAGCCTTCAAAATGTATGACCATTGTTGTCATCCTTTAAATATGGTCTTTTATCATCTATAGTTTGCTATCTGAAAAAATGGAATTGTGTTATTATAAATCACAATATGATAAAACATTTTGTTGGTAAACAATCTTTATAACTGAGTACATGTACTTCTATCATACCATTTGTTTTCTTTCACTTTTTATCTGCTTTTGAATTTTTTGGGGTACTTTTGAATTTTTGGGGGGTACTTTTAATTTTTTGGGGGTTGGGTACTTATTTCTATTGACTGTAGAAAGATCAACACTTACAATTGCATGAGTTTCCATGCTTTAGGTGACTCTCCCAGGTTTATATGAATTTCCCAAAGAATAAACAAAGTTGATTTTAAGCATCCATAAATTTAAAATCTTTAACTTTGCTGCACTATAATTCCAATTTTTATGTTCATGAGCTTTCAGTTAATATTTTAATTTGTGCATTCCCTCAGTAATAATACATATATTATGATCTCACATGTATTGTGATAGCGTTCATATCTTTATATACTGCCCAGCATGATCTGTATGCATTCTGTCATATGTCAGTGATTGTACCATGTTTCAGAATTTGATTTTATCATTTTCTTACATAAAAGTGCAGAGAAAAATCAAATTTACAACCAAGTGAATTTTACAAATGATGAGAAAATCTGCTAAAATTGTCAATTCCACCACAAATCCACAAAGTCAATCAAAATCTACAGTTTGTACAAAAGTCGGCAGGTGTGGTCACCCTGAATCTAAATATATGAACTTATAAGGGCTAGAATAAATATATCGTATAGCATTCACCTCCATCAATATGGTCACCATATTTAGACCCAAATGCATACAGTTTCTGAATGCATACTAGTCATGTGCTTTGTTGGTTTTAATTGATGAGAAATCAGTTTTTTTTATTGGTTTTCATGGAATATCCATAATCTTTAATAATGTTTTCTTGCTTCTCTTGATCATCCTCTTCTCTTGATCGCACCCTTTATCTCTTACATTTCTCAAGTGAATGACACTCTATATACAGACCACATGTCTTTCAAGACCATAAGGGGCCAGTCCTCATAATCAACACCCTCTACAGGGATTTGACTGACTGCAGATATTAATTTTCATTGCAAATCCTAATTAAATTTCATCAAGCAAATATGAATTCCCCTTTTTTGACAGCCAATCATTTTTCATTTTCAAGAGAGGTGAGGGTTTACTGATGGTTGGGCAAATATTTGTAAATTTTTAAGACCATTGTAATGCCAGACAGAACCATAAAATATTAGTACATCTTTAAGACCATTGTAATGTCAACCAGGACCATAAAATATTAGTAAATCTTTAAGACCATTATAGTGTCAGCCAGGACCATTAAATATTAGTACATCTTTAAGACCATTGTAATGTCAACCAGGACCATAAAATATTAGTAAATCTTTAAGACCATTATAGTGTCAGCCAGGACCATTAAATATTAGTACATCTTTAAGACCATTGTAATGTCAACCAGGACCATAAAATATTAGTAAATCTTTAAGACCATTATAGTGTCAGCCAGGACCATTAAATATTAGTACATCTTTAAGACCATTGTAATGTCAACCAGGACCATAAAATATTAGTATATCTTTAAGACCATTGTAATGCCAGCTAGGACCATAAAATATGAGTACCTATATAAGACATGGTAATGTAAGCTACAACCATAAAATATTAGTACATCTTTAAGACCATTGTAATGTCAACCAGGACCATAAAATATTAGCACATCTTTAAGACCATTGTAATGTCAACCAGGACCATAAAATATTAGTACATCTTTAAGACCATTGTAATGTCAACCAGGACCATAAAATATTCGCACATCTTTAAGACCATTTTAATGTCAGATAGGATCATAAAACATTAGTACATCTTTAAGACCATTCTAATGTCAGCCAGGACCAGAAACTTGTCCATGTGAATAGTTTTGAGAAGAAGTTAAGGAACTAAAACACATAACATTTTTTAAATGGGTTCTCTAATTTAATTTTGGTGGGGCAAGCTGATAATCTTTATATTTTGAAAGTGAGTTATTGTACAAAGTTTAGTCTCTGATTATGAAAGTATTATATCTATATATATATACCTTTTTCATTCTTTTTACTACTTATCATTTTTTACAAATTCAACAGATATTTGATAATTTCATGGATAAGGAATGTATACTTTTCCGCAATGCTGTGCAGTTCAGTATTTGTAAGCAATGAAAATCTGATTTGCAATAAAATGTAGAATTTGACTTAAAATTATATTTACTGCTATCAGTGAAATGAGCAATTAATTAATTATATTTACTGCTATCAGTGAAATGAGCAATAAATTAAGTAATGTTTCTGTGATTGATGTTGATCAAAGTCCAGTTCTTTACCTTTCTTGCCATTGCAAACTAAAGGCTGTTTGAAAAACAGTCCCAGTTTTTGCAGGACATCATGTTGACATATTAATCCAATATTGTTTAATAATCAATCCAAACAAACTGATGACTGATTATAAAATTGTAACCGATTCCCAACACTTACTAGACTGAAGCCTGTAAAATTAGGAGACTGCTCTGGTGGCCTATTGGTTAGAGCATCTGCAGGAGGTTATGGTTTCAAACTTCAGCTGAGTCATACGAAAGGCTTATAAAATGGTACTAGCAGCTGCTTCACTTGGCACTCAGCATTAAGAGGTTAGTATTAGGACTGGTCGGTCTGGTGTCAGGATAAATTGATTGGGTGGGACATGATGCTACATGTCTGCAGCATGATGCCCCAGAGACATTACTATAAACTCACACTACAGACATCATAGCAATATGACTACAATTGTTAAAGCTACATTAAAGATAAAAAAAAACAAAAATGCAAAACACTTTGAAATTATATGATGATAGTCTTTTCCATTATGAAAATTGTAACAAACCTAGTATAATTTATGCTGTTTTATTATTGTTAGATTGAGGTGTTGGGAAAATATTTTTCAAACAAAGTAATAATCAGTTATTAGGAGCAGGTATGCATAGTATTTTGCATGGATTAGATTTGTTCATTATGGCCCCACCCACATTTTTGTTCAATGGCCCCACCTAGATTTTTGTACAATGGCCCCACTTAGATTTCTTAATATAAGGAATTCTCTGAATATTCTCATTTATAAGTGTTTAGTAATTTGAGATTGGAAAAATTCTGAACATTAGCCATTGGGTATGTGGCATGAAATACCGTTCTACAACACAGAAAAGCATACTGATAAACCATGCTAATGTTAAGCAAGAATAACCATGCATTGTGAAAACAGAGTCTCTTGAATGTGTGGTTGTTTGTTTCATTGAAGGTATTAGCATATTTAAGACTGCTTAGGTTTACAATGACTGCTGCCTTGAGGTCTTTGAAAGTAGGGTCAATATTGACTTCAGTAGGGTCAATATTGACTTTAGTAGGGTAAATACTGACCTCAATAGGGTCAATACTGACTTCAGTAGGGTCAATACTGACTTCAGTAGGGTCAATATTGACTTCAATAGGGTCAATATTGACTTCAGTAGGGTCAATATTGACTTCAGTAGGGTCAATATTGACTTCAATAGGGTCAATATTGACTTCAGTAGGGTCAATATTGACTTCAATAGGGTCAATATTGACTTCCGTAGGGTCAATGCTAACCTCAATAGGGTCAATATTGACTTCAGAAGGGTCAATATTGACTTCAGTAGGGTCAATACTGACTTCAGTAGGGTCAATATTGACTTCAGTAGGGTCAATACTGACTTCAGTAGGGTCAATACTGACTTCAGTAGAGTCAATATTGACTTCAATAGGGTCAATATTGACTTCAGTAGGGTCAATATTGACTTCAGTAGGGTCAATATTGACTTCAATAGGGTCAATATTGACTTCAGTAGGGTCAATGCTAACCTCAATAGGGTCAATATTGACTTCAGTAGGGTCAATATTGACTTCAGTATGGTCAATACTGACTTCAGTAGGGTCAATACTGACTTCAGAAGGGTCAATACTGACTTCAGTAGAGTCAATATTGACTTCAATAGGGTCAATATTGACTTCAGTAGGGTCAATATTGACTTCAATAGGGTCAATATTGACTTCAATAGGGCCAATATTGACTTCAGTAGGGTCAATATTGACTTCAATAGGGTCAATATTGACTTCAATAGGGTCAATATTGACTTCAGTAGGGTCAATATTGACTTCAACAGGGTCAATATTGACTTCAGTAGGGTCAATGCTAACCTCAATAGGGTCAATATTGACTTCAGTAGGGTCAATACTGACCTCAATAGGGTCAATATTGACATCAGTAGGGTCAGTACTGACTTCAGTAGGGTCAATACTGACTTCAGCAGGGTCAATAATGACTTCAGTAGGGTCAATGTCGACCTTAAACAAGCTTCATATAGGTGTTGAGCACTGTTTCACCCCGTCAGGTGGGTGCTGTTAAACTCTTGGCATATGATACAACAGTCTACATACTGGATATTTTTGTTGTAATTTATGAACAATTTTAATAAAGACAAGGGCAGTATTTTCACTCAAAATCATTTTCTTTTTAAAAAGAGAACTTTTGTCACCAAATATCATTGAACTTGTGGACAGGTGGGAAGGCAGACTTATACAGCAAAATTTGGACACACACACACACACACACACACACACACTCCTAAACAACTCTCACCATAAAGATGAAATGGTTGGTGTCTAATAATGCTATACCCAGTGTGATATTAGACTCATTATTACTGTGTTTGTATAAACTCACTTTGGTGCCTTTACGGTTCTTCAATCAACCGCCCTTCACTATAATCCCTGAATAGGCATTTATCAGCATACACTCAATAGGTTTATTTACTAGACTTGAGAAAAGCTATTCAGTCAGTAGATCAAAAACATTTCTGTATAGAGGAGCAGATTAATGAATGGCTGTTTAGCAACAAAATACCCACTGTTATAAAACGCCAACTGCTGTAAAATACCAACTGTTATAAAATACTGACTGATTTTCTTGAGCATTAATCCTGTCATATGTCTCAGTTTGCATTGTATATCTGACAAACAGAAGAAACGATTACAGGTTAGTGTTCAAAACTTGTGTGTACTATGTGGCACTTTTTAGCAGATTTTTTGATATAATAAGATTATGCTAATAACCTTTGGATGTGTTTGTATACCTGTGTATCTATGTAATTAAAACTTAACTGTACCTGGATGAATATAGGCATTTACTATGTTGGATGAATTGAATGTGCATGTAGTCCAGGTAGAGTGTATAAAGGTAGAATACTCTATGAGAACAGAATGGTTCTTATTAGAATTTATGAACAATCATATGCCTTAACCTATTTAATGAAAAGAAATAGAAACTTTGAACTCCAAATATAACATTTTGTAACATTTTGGCATACAATAAACACTGGCTTAGACGAACAATTGCAGTTTTCATCAGGATTTTTTTTAGGTTTAATTATGATAAAACTTGGTTTTGGTTTTGCTTTTAATGACACTGTGACACAAGTAAGTTATTCAGTGCCAAGGTAATCAGAGTAAAGTTCCTTGCTGAAGAACAAACCATGCTGACCCAGGCTAATGTAGTAGGGTTTAAAACATGACCTTTTTGTTCTTGAGCATGGTCCATAAATCAGTAAGTCATTGCAGCTCCTACTTCTCTTAGTAATCTCATACATGTAGGAAAGCCCACTGGGTCTATTCAACATTCTTGAGATTTGGGTGTATTTTATATCCCTGAGCACTAGGTCTATTCTGCATCCCTGAGCATTGGGTCAATTCTTCATCCCTGAGCATCAGGTCTGTTTATTCTACATCCCTGAGCATTGGGTCTATTCTACATTCTTGAGATCTGGGTGTATTCCACATCCCTGAACACTGTGTTGATTCTGCATCCTTGAGCATTGGGTGTATTTATTATACATCCCTGAGCACTTGGTCTATTCTACATCCCTGAGCACTGGGTCTATTGTGCATCCCTGAACACTTATTCTGCTTTCCTGAGCACTGGTTCTATTTATTCTACATGCCTGAGCATTGGTAGGAGTATTTGTAATAGTAAACAGATGTGCATTATTGGTTTATATCATGGGTAGATAACTCGTGTTACACTTCTCTTTCGTAGCTGGATGGCATAAGTTCCGCTTCTTTCCTTTCATTGTCAGATAACAGTTTCCACTTCATGATGTTGAGAGATATTGCAAGTCTTGCATATATGTAATGCATTTACCTATCTCCTTGTCAAACCATGTCAGTACTTACAGTAGTTATCATATATAATTTTATGTCCTTTTTATTTATTATTTATTTCACATGTACAAAAAATATAAGTAACAGATTTATTATTGTTGTTTTAAGTATTTATAATTGTTTAAGGTGTTTTAGGCAGTTATAGTTGTTATAGGTATTTTAGGTAATAATAATTGTTATAGGTATTTTAGATAATTATAATTGTTATAGGTTTTTTAGGTAATAAAAATTGTTATAGGTATTTTAGGTAATAATAATTGTTATAGGTATTTTAGGTAATAATAATTGTTATAGGCATTTTAGGTAATTATAATTGTTATAGGCATTTTAGGTAATAATAATTGTTATAGGTATTTTAGATAATTATAATTATTATAGGTTTTTTTAGGTAATAATAATTGTTATAGGTATATTAGGTAACAATAATTGTTATAGGTATTTTAGGTAATAATGATTGTTATAGGTATTTTAGGTAACAATAATTGTTATAGGTATTTTAGGTAATAATAATTGTTATAGGTATTTTAGGTAATAATAATTGTTATAGGTTTTTTAGATGATTATAATTGTTGTAGGTTTTTTAGGTAATAATAATTGTTATAGGTATTTTAGGTAATAATAATTGTTATAGGTATTTTAGATAATTATAATTGTTATATGTTTTTTAGGTAATAATAATTGTTATAGGTATTTTAGGTAATTATAATTGTTATAGGTATTTTAGATAATAATTGTTATAGGTATTTTAGGGAATTACAATTGTTATAGGTAATAATAATTGTTATAGGTATTTTAGGTAATAATAATTGTTATAGGTATTTTAGGTAATTATAATTGTTATAGGTTTTTTAGTTCATTATAATTGTTATAGGTATTTTAGGTAATAATAATTGTTATAGGTATTTTAGGTAATAATAATTGTTATAGGTATTTTTGGTAATAATAATTGTTATAGGTATTTTAGGTAATTATAATTGCTATAGGTATTTTAGGTAATAATAATTGTTATAGGTATTTCAGGTAATAATAATTGTTATAGGTATTTTAGGTAATGATAGTTGTTATAGGTACCTAGAGAATACCTGGGTTCTTCCTCCACCATTTATACTGGCCGCCATGTATAGCTTATCTTGTGCTGAAAAATGGTATTAAACCCTACAACAACAACAACAACAGCAACAACAATAACTAGCTCTTGTTTCCACTGTCACTTGCTTTTGCTATCACTAGTTTCTACCATTACTAGTTTCTAATGTTACTAGTTTTTACTATCGCCTTATTTTGATAGGGAGAAAAAAAACAAAAAACAAAAGAGAAAACAGACAGATCCTTTCTGCTGTGATCATGGGTAAATGCATGTAACCACTGCTGTAGCAACAGTTCTTTGTGTTTCTTTCTTTTCCTCTTTCTCTTCTTTTACACAAAAGGTTTAGTAGCAGAGATTCTTTCTTTATGTTTTCAGGTTTTTTTTCTCCATTTCCACTTTGCAAAAGGTGTTATGGTTATATTAGCTCTGCCACTTACAGCATGTTTTGAAGTCAAATTCAGTTGATTGCATATGTAGTCATTTTATAAGGCCAAAATGAATCCAAGAGACAATCTACTCTGTACCATAATAAGTGCAGTCAAATGTGCATTGAATTATGGTATCAGTTACTTCATTTAGGCAATAAATTGCATTAAACTTCCACTTTTCAAGGTTCCCAACAGCAACCTGTTGTACAAATAAATCTCCATGAAGCAACTGCCCTCATTAAACAAGGTTTTTAACATCAATACCTCATGAATCAACACTCTGCTTTGGGCAGCCATTTTTGCCAAACCCATGTAAATGGGAAGCGATACATAGTTAATGCTTTTTGTTGTCAGTTTGTTATGGTTTAAGTTTTTAATTTGCATCAATTTTCATAAACCCTTTGATAGATTCTCATCATACTTGGCATCAGTCATCAGTCCTAATTGAAAATAATGTCAATATGACCTCAGTAATGGTTGCCGCTGTGGCCTTTATGAAAAGTCTCATTATGCACACAAAAAATCTACTTTTTCATGCAATATATAGTTGGTTTCTATATATTTATGATCCTGGTTTAATCCTCAAAATGGCTGTCTTGATGGCCATCTTGAAAATCTTTATATGCTTTGCAGCCATCTTGAAAATATTTACATGGCAACATCTCTTTAATGGATTGTCATTTTGAAACTGGTTTCCACTGAAACACTGCTGCAGTAATATAGTCAGTTCTGAATAAAAATTGTGCTCCTCTACCTCCAAGATTGCATCATAGTGGCCATCTCAAATGTCTTGGTATCACTATTCCTTTTAAAGGGAATTTCACTATTGCACTTCTTACAGTATGTAATTAGTTCTGAATGAAATCTGACCACTGACTTATCCATACTGTAGGACAGTAAAACCTGTCTTGAGAGACCACTGCTATGAAAGACCACCTGTCTTGAGAGACCAGTCATGTACAGTTTTATTGATGTCATGAAAGATCACCTGCCATGAGAGACCATTATGTTTTGATAAAAGTGGTGGTCTTTCAAGACAGGTTCCACTGTATAGGAGTTTGAAATCATGCTTAATATAAATTGGCATCAGTTAACCTTTAATTGCATGCATTGTTGTACTTCAATGAGATTATGTGTATAATAGGATCATTACTCAAAAGTAAAATCCTAAACTTGATGACTGCAAGATGTATATAGATCAAGTTTTCCCAAATGAAGGGATCACTTGGGAAATTAGGCTTATAAAACTGCCCTACTCAGTAAAATTAAATGACAAAATAAATGGACTTATCATGGAAATTCATTTTGGCCAGCAGTTCCTTCAAAGGTACAATTTCCTTCCAGTGGCTGCTTCAGACAGATGTGGCACTACATGGTAAATTTTCATTTTCCTCCAAGCATTGTGACTGTTCACCAATGTAGAAATCCATTAATGTCAACATGAATTGCATTATAATGTTTATTAGAGTTAGTTTAAAGACATCACACTTATAAAGTTTTGTAAAGAAAGAAAGATGTCAATCTGACCAGAGATTCATCATTAAGAAAACATCCAAGGATGTGTGTGTGTTTAATTAGGATTTTTAATGTAGCTTGAAAAAATTTTCAGTCACATCGCTACGATGTCTGCAGTGTGGCAGTTTATAGTGATGCCTAGCACCTAGGCATCATGCCGCAGACATGTAGCATGATGCCCCATCCAGTCACATTATCCTGACACCAGGCCGACCACTCCTAACACTAACCTCTTAATGCTGAGTGCCAAGCAAGGCAGCTGCTAGTACCATTTTTTATAAGTTTTTGGTGTCTTTATTTTTTTAAGGCAACCTTGGCTTCTTTCTTGTGATTCCTCTTGAATCATATGGTTTACAAGCAAGTAACAAATTCATAGATAATTATTTGAGAAGATTTTTTGCATATTAAAATTTAGCATTATAAAAAATTAAGTCTTACTAAACCATCGAAGCCTTTCTAATGGCTTTATATTCTTGATTTCAGGAAACTTTATTTTGGCACAATTTATATTCTGTGTCGTGCAATTTGTGTTGATTTATGTTATGCTTGGCATTCTTGACTTATTTTAATTTTGCATTCAATTCAAGGAATAGTAATTTGGCTGTTCTAAATGAAATCATCCTCACATCATCATTCTCTTTTAAGGTGTATCTCTTGATGGGTGCAATTATGTTAAAGTCATTTTGTCTGGCATCTTCATATTTTGTCTAAGTTCTTAAGTTCAAAAGGAACCCCCAAAGTACAAAAGGAACCAACAAAAAAATCAAACCAAAACTTGTGGAAAAAATTATTTAGCAAAAACACTGAAAAAAATGGTGACAATTTCTGCTCCACCCTTAAATAGTGATATGCAGTTATTACCCTTGTCTGCCTGTCTGTCTGTCTGCATTTACCATATATACTCAGTTATAAGTAGAATCCAGATGAAACCAGCATCATGTCTATGTTATTTTCAGATGGATTTGATTTGTATGCCACTATACAGGGTGTGGTCAGTTTTAGGCACTGTGGTGGGGTTTCTGTTTCCCATTAACACATTTCTAGTTTGGACCCTCTTTCCTTTATAGACCCATGACAGTTTCACTCATTTATCAAAAATTCTGAAAAAAGTTTAGAGTGCAGTGATACCAGCTGCATCTTTACATGCAATGTGTATTCCATTCTCAGGCAAGTCAAAGTCAATACCATTATGGGCAATGTGCATTCCTTTCTCAGGCAGACCGATCCGGTGGCCTAGTGGTTAGAGCATCCGCCTCGGATGTGGGAGGTCGTGGGTTCAATCCCTGGCTGAGTCATACCAAAGACTTACAAAAATGGTACTAACAGCTGCCTCGCTTGGTGCTCAGCATTAAGAGGTTAGTGTTAGGACTGGTCGGCCTGGTGTCAGGATAATGTGACTGGATGGGACATCATGCTACATGTCTGCGGCATGATGCTCCAGTGCTGGACATCACTATAAACTGCCACACTGCAGACATCGTAGCGATATGACTGAAAAATTGATAAAGCTACATGAAAAATTGAAATCACACACACACACATTTCTCAGGCAAGTCAAAGTCAATGCCATTATGGGCAATGGGTATTCCATTCTCAGGCAAGTCAAACTCAATGCCATTATGGGCAATGGGTATTCCATTCTCAGGCAAGTCAAAGTCAATAGCATTACGGTTACAGGCAATGTGCATTCCATTCTCAGACAAGCCAAAGTCAATACCATTACGGGCAATGTGCATTCCATTCTCAGACAAGTCAAAGCCAATAGCATTACAGTTATGGGCAATATGCATTCAATCTCAGGCATGTCAAAGTCAATACCATTGCATTTGGTTCTGAATGTAACTGGCACTTGCACTGATTGTGAATGCAAAAGGTTTTTGATTTTGCAGTTTAGATGTTGATGTATACACATGGTCCAAGTTTTCACCAGAAATGCCAAAACGGGGGGGGGGGTATCCATAAAATAGAGTTGCCAAGCAAATTGATATTAATTTGACTCCTTGTTAGTAGGTTTATTGCCAGTTTTATCACTTTATTGAACTCTGTTACTTTTTCTTCCAAGATAAGTTTGACATAAACGTTAATGAGATTGCCTCTGTTACTTTTTCTTCCAAGATACAACAAATACAAATGTTAATGGGGTGGCCTTTGGCTTCACATGTGTTCTAAACTTGAGATATTACTTACAAGCTTTGTTTACTTTGGGAGTCAAATAAATATTAAACATTCTGTATGTTAGTAATCAAGAGTTGTTGAAACTTGACTGAATACCCAGTATCAACAAACTGATTCTAATGACCCCCCAGTAAGTTATCGGTCTGATTGTATTCACACACACACACACACACACACACACACCTTCAACCTATACAAGAACAAGTTTAGTCATTGGGACAACTCAACTAACAGGTCTAAATTTGGGAAACTGAACAAGGCACAGAACTGTTTGCTCAGTAAAGTGTTTTTTAATTTTTAAAGAGAGTAAAACTTGTATTGAAAAGCCACTGCAATAAGAGACCAGATTCTACATGTGTAATGTTTGATTATACTGTGTTATAACCTGTCATGAAAGACTATCTGTCTCAAGATGCCATGATTGTTTGGCCAAAGTGGTGATCTTTCAAGACC
Source organism: Megalonaias nervosa (assembly GCA_016617855.1). Lineage (NCBI taxonomy): Eukaryota > Metazoa > Mollusca > Bivalvia > Unionida > Unionidae > Megalonaias > Megalonaias nervosa. Next base: position 42,679 of record JAECUM010003452.1, on the reverse strand, counting down.
AGATTTAGTGTGACAATATTTAATGGTCATTGAAAACCAAATCAGTTGAATTAATACACCATCTTTAACACATTTAATGGCCATTGAAATTCAAATCAGTTGAATTGATACAACATCTTTAACACATTTTTTGGCCATTGAAATTCAAATCAGTTGAATTAATACAACATCTTTAACACATTTAATGGCCATTGAAATTCAAATCAGTTGAATTAATATATCTTTAACACATTTAATGGCCATTGAAATTCAAATCAGTTGAATTAATACAACATCTTTAAAACATTTAATGACCATTGAAATCCAAATCAGTGGAATTAATTCAACATCTTTAACACATTTAATGGCCATTGAAGTTCAAATCAGTTGAATTAATATATCTTTAACACATTTAATGGCCATTGAAATTCAAATCATTTTAATTAATACAACATCTTTAACACATTTAATGGCCATTGAAATTCAAATCAGTTGAATTAATACATCTTTAACACATTTAATGGCCATTGAAATTCAAATCAGTGGAATTAATACAACATCTTTAACACATTTTTTGGCCATTGAAATTCAAATCAGTTGAATTAATGCAACATCTTTAACACATTTAATGGCCATTGAAATTCAAATCAGTTGAATTAATACACCATCCTTAACACATTTAATGGCCATTGAAATTCAAATCAGTTGAATTAATACAACATCTTTAACACATTTAATGGCCATTGAAATTCAAATCAGTTGAATTAATATAACATCCTTAACACATTTAATGGCCATTGAAATTCAAATCCGTTGAATTAATACAACATCTTTGACACATTTAATGGCCATTGAAATTCAAATCAGTGGAATTAATACAACATCATTAACACATTTTTTGGCCATTGAAATTCAAATCAGTTGAATTAATACAACATCTTTAACACATTTAATGGCCATTGAAATTCAAATCAGTTGAATTAATGCAACATCTTTAACACATTAATGGCCATTGAAATTCAAATCAGTTGAATTAATACAATATCTTTAACACATTTTTTGGCCATTGAAATTCAAATCAGTTGAATTAATACAACATCTTTAACACATTAATGGCCATTGAAATTCAAATCAGTTGAATTAATACAACATCTTTAACACATTTAATGGCCATTGAAATTCAAATCAGTTGAATTAATACACCATCTTTAACACATTTAATGACCATTGAAATCCAAATCAGTTGAATTAATACAACATCTTTAACACATTTAATGGCCATTGAAATTCAAATCATTTTAATTAATACAACATCTTTAACACATTTAATGGCCATTGAAATTCAAATCATTTTAATTAATACAACATCTTTAACACATTTAATGGCCATTGAAATTCAAATCAGTGGAATTAATACAACATCTTTAACACATTTAATGGCCATTGAAATTCAAATCAGTGGAATTAATACAACATCTTTAACACATTTAATGGCCATTGAAATTCAAATCAGTGGAATTAATACAACATCTTTAACACATTTTTTGGCCATTGAAATTCAAATCAGTTGAATTAATACAACATCTTTAACACATTTAATGGCCATTGAAATTCAAATCAGTTGAATTAATACACCATCTTTAACACATTTAATGGCCATTGAAATTCAAATCAGTTGAATTAATACAACATCTTTAACACATTTAATGGCCATTGAAATTCAAATCCGTTGAATTAATACAACATCTTTAACACATTTAATGGCCATTGAAATTCAAATCAGTTGAATTAATACAACATCTTTAACACATTTAATGGCCATTGAAATTCAAATCAGTTGAATTAATACAACATCTTTAACACATTTAATGGCCATTGAAATTCAAATCAGTTGAATTAATATAACATCCTTAACACATTTAATGGCCATTGAAATTCAAATCCGTTGAATTAATACAACATCTTTAACACATTTAATGGCCATTGAAATTCAAATCAGTGGAATTAATACAACATCTTTAACACATTTAATGGCCATTGAAATTCAAATCAGTGGAATTAATACAACATCTTTAACACATTTATTGGCCATTGAAATTCAAATCAGTTGAATTAATACAACATCTTTAACACATTTAATGGCCATTGAAATTCAAATCAGTTGAATTAATACAACATCTTTAACACATTTAATGGCCATTGAAATTCAAATCAGTTGAATTAATACATCTTTAACCCATTTTTTTGCCATTGAAATTCAAATCAGTTGAATTAATACACCATCCTTAACACATTTTTTCGGCACAAGTTGCTCTTTGGTTTAAAGGTAAATGTGATACATAAATACACTGTATCCAATTAAGAGTTTTTAAAAGAAATTTGTGTTGTAGCCAATTGGCTTCATTTTAGAAGACTTAATGTCACAGTTTTATCTCATTTTTGATCCCATCTTATGTTTTTCTTCCCAAGTTTGATAAAAAATTGTTAAGGCAATTGGCTTTGTTATCTTTCCAACCCCAATATGAGTGATAATGAGGTTGCAGTTAGCCTAATTTACAGAAACTTGAGCCATGATTTACAAATGCCACTTACATTAGGAGTATGTAAATATACTGTGATCTGGTGTACCTCAGTAACCAAACATTGTTGACTGTTTTTGCTGGATATCAAGAAACTGGTTGTATTTTACCTCTTTCATAGTTACTTATGGTAAGCAGTAAACTATTTGAGGGTCGGATTTTGGCATTAATTGATGGATCTAAAATTGTGATGAGTCTGTGCTTGGCATCCTGGGGGATTTGAAGGTAACTGTTTGTATAGTCAGCAACCACTAGGACTGGTGTATTTCTAACAGAATAATACTGATAAACTTTGATATCTCAGACTTCAGTCATTTGTACTTGGCATTACTCCAATGACTTGTCTAATCCTGGAGTACATATGTATATAGTTGTGTAGTCATTCCACTATAAGGCCTAGATTTTGCTGATGTCCTGTTAAAATTAATACATTAAACACAATCTAGTATGTTTGGCATTAAAGATCAAAATAATAAATACTCAGATAACAATTTGGGTCTGTTCAAGTTATCGGAGGTTTAATTTTCTTTAAATGTGATTTTCATGAAGTTTACATACTAAATACAGCAGTAGTTAAAATTTACCATCTGGAATTTAATTATATTCTGTATTCCTCCATGTTAAATTTACAATCATGTAATATATACTCAAAATTTACATTCATGTTACATGTACTAAGAAATTTACACTAATGTTACATGTACTTAGAAATGTACATTTATGTTACATGTACTTAGAAATTTACATCCATGTTACATATACTTAGAAATTTACATTCATGTTACATGTACTAAGAAATGTACACGCATGTTACATATACTTAGAAATTTACATTCATGTTACATGGACTTAGAAATTTGCATTCATGTTACATATACTTAGAAATTTGCATTCATGTTACATATGCTTAGAAATTTGCATTCATGTTACATGTACTTAGAATATTGCATTCATGTTACATGTACTTAGAATATTGTATTCGTGTTACATGTACTTAGAAATTTACATTCATGTCACCTGTACTTAGAAATTTACATTCACATTACATGTACTTAGAAATTACTTCATTATTTATATCAAATATAACCATAAATTTAATTTGTAATAGAGATACGAAGGTCATTTTAGTACAGAAGTTTAAATTCCTTATCGGCTGCAAAGTACAAGTTGATTCATTTTTAATGCAATTTGAAAGTTAAAATGTGTGCAATCATTAAATATCTATGCAAATTATAGCTGAAATACACATTTTTGATGTGATGGAATTTCATAACATAAATTTGCTACTCTTTGATATTTAAAAAATAGTTTGGATTGTGGTCTGTCCTAACTACTACATTTATAGGAAAATACACCAAGATAATGTAACAAGGTAATGTACCAAGATAATGTACCAAATGTAATAAGATAATGTACCAAGATAATGTACCAAGATAGTGTACCAAGATAATGTACCAAGGTAATGTACCAAGATAATGTACCAAGATAATGTACCAAGATACTTTTACAGGACTATTATTTATACAGAAACTGGGGCCTCGAGTGCCAGAGTGGTCTAAAGTGCTCACCATTACGGATCACTGCCATCTCAGCTCTGTCTGCGTGGGTTTGAATCTCGGGTTTGGCCAGTGTGGGTATGTGAGAAGACTTGCCAGTAGCTTCTTGTGGGTCGGTGGTTCTTTCCGGGGTTTTCCTGGGTTCTTCCTCCACCATTTATACTGGCCACCATGTATAGTCTATCTTGTGCTGAAAAATGGCATTAAACCCTACAACAACAACAACAATAACAACAACATACAGCAACTACTTGAATTTTTCATTCACCTTGACTGACACAGTGTCCTCTGGACCTACAGTGTCCAACAGAGTATCCTCTGCAGAGACAGTGTTGAACAGTGCCCTCTTAATCAACAGTGTCCAATCAAGTGGCTTCTGGAACAACATTGAACAACAGTGTCCAACAGTGTCCTGTGGATCAACAGTGTTCAACAGAGTGTCCTCTGGACCAACAGTGTTCAATAGAGTTTCCTCTGAACTGACAGTGGCCAATAGAGTGTCTTCTGAACTGACAGTGTCCAGTAGAGTATCCTCTGAACTGACAGTGTCCAACAGAGTGTCCTCTGGACTAACAGTGACCAACAGAGTGTTCTCTGGACTGACTGTCCAACAAAGTGTCCTGTGAACTGAGAATGTCCAACAGTGTCCTCTGGACCAACATTTGCAGAACAGCAAGAACCAAGATACCCCATGCTTGGTCCTTAGAGTACCATATTCTTTAAGACCAAAGGTTTTATGTTTATTAGAGATATATTTTAAGTTGATAGTGAAAATTTCTCACAGTTTTGAAAAAACAAAAGTTTGAATACAAAGTTTTTATATGTGATTTAATACAAACTGTCCAGAGTTCTAGCCATTAGGTTAAGTTAGACCTAGTACACCAGTTGTGATTGCATCGTGGATCACTCACTGGATATGACAAAACTGTGTTACAATTCACTGTTAGGTGGTGGATAGGTTGCCACAATTCACTGTTAGGTGGTGGTAGATAGGCTGCCACAATTCACTGTTAGGTGGTGATAGATAAGTTGTCACAATTCACTGTCAGGTGGTAGTAGATAGAGTGGAACAGTTACCTGTCAGGTGGTATTAGATAAAGTGCAACAGTTAACTGTTACTTGGTAATAGACAGGGTGGAACAGTTAACTGTCAGATGGTGATTGATATGGTGGAGTCAGGGGATTTCTCAGTTGACTGTCAGGTGGTAGTAGATGGGTTTTAGTCAGGGGATTTATCAGTTGACTGTCAGGTGGTAGTAGATGGGTTGGAGTCAGGGGATTTATCAGTTGACTGTCAGGAGGTAGTAGATGGGTTGGAGTCTGGGAACTTGTCAATTGACTGTCAGGTGGTAGTAGATATGGTAGACTCATGGAATCTGTCATTTGACTGTCAGATGGTAATAGATATGGTCAATTCATGGATGCATCAGCTGATGGTCAGATGGTAGTAGATATTTTAGAACAGTTGACTTTTGGCTGGTAGTAGATGGGTTGGAACAGTTGACTTTTGGTTGGTAGTAGATGGGTTGAAACAGTTGGCTTTTGGCTGGTAGTAGATGGGTTGGAACAGCTGACTTTTGGCTGGTAGTAGATGGGTTGGTACAGTTGACTTTTGGCTGGTAGTAGATGGGTTGGAACAGATGGCTTTTGGTTGGTAGTAGATGGGTTGGAACAGTTGACTTTTGGCTGGCAGAAGATGGGTGGGAGTCTAGGGATTTATCAATTAATTGTGTTGTAGATACAGTGGAGTTTGGGGGTGTATTATTGGACTGTCAGGTGGTAGTAGATGGGTTGGAACAGTTGAATTTTAGTTGGTGGTAATAAGTGGGAGTATGGGAATCTATAAAGTGACTATCAGATGGTATTAGGTGGAGTGCAAGGATTTGTCATTTGAATATCAGGTGGTGGTGTATAAGTTGGAGTCTGGGGATTCATCATTTGATTGTCAGGTGGATTTGTCAGTTGAATGTAAGGTGGATTTGTCAGTTGAATAACACGTGGTAATAGATAGGTTAGAGATTGAGGATGCATTATTGGACTGTCAGGTGGTAGTAGATGGATTGGAGTCTGCGGATACATCAGTTGATTGTCAGGTGTTGGTAGATTGGTTGGAGTCTGGGATTGGACTGTCAGGTGGTGATAGATGGTGGGTGTCTGGTGATTTGTCAGTTGGTATCTTATATGGTTATAACTTATCCAGACACAAATTTAGGATCTCCAAGGGAATCGGAATAATGAACATTTGACTAGAATGGAGGATAAAGAAGCCAAAAGAGGACTTAAATGTTTCATCCCTATTTTTATGGACAAATTATAATAATGAATAATTTGGCAGCCAACCGGGTACTGTTTACTTATGTACAAAATTATTCTGATTTTTAGTACATTATACAGGATCCCATTCCTCTATTGATTTATTTCTGTCCTTAAAATTCAGCTTCCTAATAAAGTACTTTTAATGAGGAATATTGGCATTACGAAAATTCATTTAGTGTTAATTAGTGTTAATTAGTGTTAATTAGTTATTGCATAAATAAAAGTCATACATGTATTTTGAAAATGATGAATGATGTTAGTTTACCAGGAAAATGTTTTAAGACCTTGCCTTAGGTTGAAAGCATGGGAAACTTTGCTATTTTCCTGACACTGTTTTCCAACGTTTGTGTCAGTATGTAATGTCTGAGTTGATGGTGTGCTGGTTTGCTTTGCATTACCATTTTATATTTTGAACTTTTGGGAATCCTGCAATTTTTAAAACATAGGTCATTATTATGTCAGTGTCTTAAAAGTTTATATATATATATATATATATATATATATATATATATATATATATATATATATATATATATAAAATGCTTCTAGCAAGCAAGCAATATTTCAGGTGAAACCTTTGGGATTTGTTTTGTCCTGTGTTGCTCTTTGGTACTGATACACAAAAATGTTGAAGTCAGTAACTGTTCACTGTACGAAATTAGGAACTGTAATTGTAGCCAATTTGGCTCTTTATCAATAAGGCTAATGGTACACTTTTATTGCTTTCTTGTTCCCATGCTATTTATTTCTTTCAAGATAAGATTGATATGGACATAAACGAGATGACCTTTGAGACCTATTGAAACTTTAGGTCTGGTTTACAAGCATTCTGAGTAAAGACAAGGTAGATTTCTGTGGTAAAGGGAAGTCTAAGTAAATAGACCACACTCATGTTAAAAGTTATCAGAATATTGACAGGTTGATAAGATTGACCCCTATCAAAGTAAATTTCAATTGGTAGTTAATGTAAATTATGGCATATATTGTGCTATTGAAGAGTAGACATTGGTAACTAGGAGAACTCAATTAAAAGTTCTAAATTTTGTGAAGTGGTGCTTATTGTGTTCTGTAGAAGATGTGTGTTTACCATTGTTCATACAATGAATTTAAATAGCCAGTATAACCAGTGGGGAAACCCATGGAAATTTTTTTTCTTTAAAATTTTAACCCAGACAAAATACAAAACTGTAAAGCACCACCTTATAAAACTAAATCAAATGTGAAAACAACAAAATATGGACTTTTATATTGGTGAAATTCTTACTTAAATAATAATATAATAATAACCATAATGATGTCTTTGTTTAAAGAAGGCAACTCAAATTGTTAAATACAACTAATCTCCCTTCGGTACCTCTGCAAAATAAAAAGTTTGTGGTATGGATCTATTGTGCTAATTAGAGATCTGTTGCATAAAACAGACTTTTATTTCAGAACTTTTAGCAATTTTGCTTCCCTTCATCTTTTCCCAGATAAACTTTGTACAGATGTTAATCAGATATAGCCATTCATTCTCAGAGACTTGTGCTGTGTTTTATTGTAAGAGGCAATTACTGTAGGCAACATTTTTGCACTAGGGTGCATCCACAAGTGATGTTTGTTTGACTTTTTATGAGTTTTACATAAAAATTAGATTTTGTATTTTAAGGATTTTACTTCCTTTATTTTTATTTTTATGTCTTTTTGCTGACTAAATTTATTCTGCACATTTTATCTAAAATTGTGCTGATGTGCAACACACACACACACACACACACACACACACACACACACACACACACACACACACACACACACGCACACAACACACACACATACATACATACATACATACATACATACATACATACATATATACACACACACACACACAGAGAAACACATATTAAGAACATGGTTTGCTTTTTAAATTAGGAAGTAAGCCGAGGTAGAGATTTGAATATCAACACGGACAATATTGGTCTTACTAATCTGAGGGTAAATAATGGCAGGTATCTGTTTTAACAGTTGGACAATGTAAATAGAACAACCTAATCATAGTTCCAAATTTTGTTAAGTAGTATTTGATGTCAGGAGAGGAAAATAAATGTTTGTTGACAGAAAAACATGGTCTACAAACATTACTGCTATTTGTGTTGTTGACAGAGTAACCATCAGTTATAGAGTTGACATTAGGCTGGATGGATGGCCCATACTGTTGACATTAGGCTAGATGGATGGCATTTACCAGGAGCCTCAAACTCAAACCATCCTGAGGGCTGCATGAGGGCATTTTAGAAGGCCCAAGAGCCGCACTTCCTTTGTTATCTCTCATGACACCTTGCGATGCCAATACAGTTTAAGTATCCAGTGACTGTGAATTCACCTTTTGGGAGAGCAGTAATTTTCATGGAATATGTGCTTGCTACCATTTAATGAAGGAATTTGAAATACTCAATGAATAATCATTTTTATATGGAAAAAAATGTAGTCACTGATGAAGGCAGTGTGATATTGTCAAAAAAATGTTGAACTCTAAGATATTTTTGCTCTGAGTATGTGAAAGTTCTAATAATTACAATTGTTTATTTTGAATTATAGAAGCCATAATTAGATGCATGACTGAGCTTTTTCTGCCAACCATTGATTATTTTGATTAACTGCCAGGAAACAAATTTTAATGACAGACTGTGTTTATATATATAGATGATGTTTTTGTAGGAAGTTAAGGGTTACATGTTTTATGTAATTATGGCAAAGCACTGTTGTGGGCTTTTTTAAGGAAATCTTAGGTTATATGTGCTTTTTGTAGGAAATCTTGAGTTAAATGATTTATGTAGTTATGGACTAGCATGTTCTGTGTTTGTATGTTTTGCGATTTTCAAAATAACTTTAACAATTTGAGTCATGTAACGATGTGTGCAGTGTGGCAGTTGATAGTGATATCTTGTGCTGGGCACCATGCCACAGAAATGTAACATTATGTCCCACCTAGTCAAATTATCCTGACACCAAGCTGACCAGACACCAAGCAAGGCAGCTGCTAGTATTTGGTATGACTCAGCAAGGGTTTGAACCCATGATCTCCTGCATCTAAGGTGGACGCTCCAAACAATTAGGCCACTGGAAAGGTCGCGTTATGGATAGGCACTGTTCTGACTAGAAATATACTTTATATGATCACTGATAATTAATTGCAACTGCAAGCAACATAGAATCTGATCTGCTGTTGCACTAGCAAATCAGGGTTAGTGATGTTTGTTCTATTGATTGCTCCTAACAAACTACATAGAATAGACCCAAGTCATCTGCTGTAGTGCATAATGTGATGTTCTGCAACAGCAGATTTGGGTCTGTGCAGAGTTGGATATATATATATATATATATATATATATATATATATATATAAGTAATAAGTTTCATCATTGTGAATTTTTACTTGCAACTCTGTAGCAATAAGATTTTAGTGTCATAAGTGAAAGAAGCTTAGTACATTAGTCATTACCATACTAGTACATTAGTCAGTACCATATTAGTACATTAGTCAGTACCATATAAATGTTGAACTGACATGGCCAGACATATCAACAATCTCATGGTCTTTAATTGTTAATGAAATACGTTAATTCTTTCATACAGATATCAACAAGAAGCAAATACGATAAATTATGAACTATTTAAACATTTATTAAATGTAATTTTGGATGTTTAGATTTTATTGGCCACCTTTCCGCTGGCCTTTGCGATGGCAGCATCAACTGTGAACTATTTGTGTTTAAGCCATTGATTGCCAGAAATTGTGTTTATAATGACAAACATTCTTCTGCAGATCAGACACCTGGTTCTGTAAAGCCATTACTATAGAGAAACAGTTGTTCTTCACTTCTTATTAAGTCTTTGAAGTGTTCAAAAGCATGTTGTGCCAGTCAAAAAACAAAGCTTGAATTTTTTTAACATTTGCCTTACCAGTCACAGTTAATTTATTTCCAAATTAATGTTGACAGTAAAACTCACTTGAAGTTTAAGCAGCTTAGTGCATATTAGCTTGCAGTATAATTAAATTATCTGGTAATCCCCCAAATAGTTATATCATTATTCTTCTTTCAAGTAGATATTGATATTGTTTGAATGTGACAATATTTTATCATTATTGTCTTGTGGTTGCACATTGCTGTCTGCATAGTGTAGAGCAGTGGTTCTCAAAGTGGGAGGTACTGCCCCCTTGGGGGTGGTGGGATTAGTGAGGGCTGCACTAATGCTGAATAATGCTTTTATGGGGTAAGGTAGGGGGGCGCTGAGGATAACCAAGGGGGCAGTGGCCCGAAAAAGTTTGGGAACCACTGGTGTAAAGTACAATATTGGAATGTGATAATATTTTTTCATTATTGTCTTGTTGCTGTTTATACTGTTTAGAATGTAGTGTTTGTAGTGTAGAGTACAATGTTTGAATGTGACAATGATATCATTACTGGCTTGTGGTTGCACATTGCTGTCTGCATTGTGTGGAGTAAACTGTTTATATCTGTCCTTGAATCTATACCTGGATTAGAGCCTATAATTTTATCATGGTGTTAATGCCATAGGTATCTCCTTTTTCGTTGAAGGCAATTAAGGTTCAGTATACAAGATATTCAATTTAAGCATGTGTTTGTTTTTACATACATTAAATTAATTTATCGATCAGCCATTTTAATACAGTGAATGTGTTTAACAAACTTTTATAAACTGTGAAAATGAACCATTCATTTTAAAATGTATTTAATTATAAATTAAAATTTTATGTTTTCAGGCATTCTTCAGCTAAAAATGTGCCCTGGGTCATTACAAATTGGATCATTTGTACACTGATTATGTGTTTCTCATCATAAATTGAGTAACTGGGATCATTTGTACACTGATTGTGTGTTTCTCACTACAAATTGCATATATTGTGATCACTTGTACACTGTATGTTTCTTAGCTGAGCGCATGCAATTGTTTCCTTTATCAGTCTTATACCAGAGGTATTTTGCCAATCTCAGAGAGACAAACAAAAAATAACTTTACTTCGAAAAGTTTTCCATTTCTTATTATAGAAAAGGCTTATCAAGCACCAATAATCGAAATACTTTGGGGTCAGAATAATCTCAATGTAATCAAAACTTCAGCAAACAAAGTTTTCAAAAGTGTACAAAATTTGAATAGTACAGTACAGGAATAGACTGTTATATTTAGTACATATTTGTTCAATATAACCATAGACTAGGTGTACAAATATATATATTTGTTTTATATAAGCATGGACTAAATACACAGTATACATATTTGTTTGTGGCCCTGATTGGCTGAGTGGTTAAAGCACTCACCATTATGGATCACTGCTATCTTACCTCTGTCTATGAGAAAAAGCTTGACAATATCTTCCCATGGGATGGTCATGGTACTTCCAAGGATTTTTCCAGGTTCTTCTTCCCCCAGTTATACTGGCTGCCATGTATAGACTATTGTGTGCTCAAAAATGGCATGTTTATTATAGGCATAGACTAAGTGTACAAGTATTTACAGTATAGGCATAGGCTAAGTGTACAAGTATTTACAGTATAGGCATAGACTAAGTGGACAAGTGTTTACAGTATAGGCATAGACTAAGTGTACAAGTGTTTACAGTATAGACATAGGCTAAGTGTATAAGTATTTACAGTATAGGCATAGGCTAAGTGTACAAGTATTTACAGTATAGGCATAGACTAAGTGTACAAGTATTTACAGTATAGGCATAGGCTAAGTGTATAAGTATTTACAGTATAGGCATAGGCTAAGTGTACAAGTATTTACAGTATAGGCATAGACTAAGTGTACAGGTATTTACAGTATAGGCATAGGCTAAGTGTACAGGTATTTACAGTATAGGCATAGACTAGGTGCAGATGTATCTACAATATAGGCATAGATTAAGTGTACATTATTTTTTACAATATAGGCATAGACTAAGTGTACATTATTGTTTACAATATTGGCATAGATTAAGTATAATGGAATATGTTACACAAATATAACATTCCACAATATAGCCTTGTCTGTGGGAGCCATGGAATATACCACCTTATAGCGAAACCACTTTATAGTGAAGTAAAGGATACATATACAGTACTTCCTTAATATAACCCTATCCATGGGAGGCATCGAGTATCCTGTCTTATAGTGATACTGCCTTCAAATTAAATTCATCACATGGTATTCCCAATATATAACCCTGTCCATGGGAGTTATGGAGTAACACCCTTGTAGTGAAACTAACTTATAATGAATTACATGATACCTATAAAGTATTCCCTCAATATAACCCTCTCCATAGGAGTTATAGAGTATACCTCCTTATAATGAAATTGTCTTAAAATGAAGTACGTGATACACTTAATTTTACTGCCACTTGATAAAGTACGATCCATGATGATGTCATAATGAAGGGTCTTACAGTGAGAGACTCAGTGCTGTACTTTTTGCAATGATGAATAAATTAGTTGTATTTGTTAACTAGGAAAAACGTTGTAATAAGGTTTATTAAAGAAAAGTAGGAGTAGAATAAAAATGTTGCATTAGCTTCTCAGAATTTGAAGATAGCTTTTAGATTCAGTAACTTGAAATGAATCTGTTACAAATACTAAAATAAATACCCAAAATTCACAGAATATGTGTGCTTTTTCTCTATTTTGATATTTACCATGACTACACTCCAGTGCCCCATATCTATCCATTATTACCACACACACACACACACACATACACATGCATGCTCCAGTGGCCTAAGCGGCTAAAGCATCCACCTCACATGTGGGAGGTTGCAGGTTCAGACCCTGGCTGAGTTGTACCAAAGAATATTAACAATGGTACTAACAGCTGTCTTGCTTGGTGCTCAATATTAGGAGGTTATTGTTAGGACTGATTAGCCTGGTGTCAGAATAATGTGACTGGGTGGGAGATCATGCTACGTGTCTGCGGCATGATGCCCATTGTGCTAGACATCACTATAAGCTGCCACACTGTCAACATTGTAGTGATATGACTGAAATTTTTTTTAAAGCTATGTTAAAAATCCAAATCACACACACACACACACACACACACACACACACACAAGGGTAAAATCTACCAGTACCATTGCAACAGTATTTTTAACTCTGGTTTCATTCCAGTGGTATTATACAGTTGCAATAGTCGCATTGGTTCTACACATGTATCCTAGTGCTCTGTCTGATAGCACAAAGAATTAGTCATGTCTCAGTTATCAATTCTTTTGTGTTCAGATCACAAATATCACCACAAACTGTGAAGATCTTTATCAATGTAATGATATATCTATAGATGGTAAAGGTCAATGTCATCTTTTACACCTACATGTGCAATCAGTATATATTTTTGAGTTGGATGAGACATGTGGAATTTAATAAGACTCATCCCTGTAGTCTCTTCAGTTTTTTTAGTACACGCATTATTGTCAGGCCCAAAGTTACAAAACTTTGACAGTCTGTAAGTTTAATTTAAATAAAGTTAGAATCATCGGACTTTCAGAATTTTCACCAGCTGAATCCCTCTAATAGACTGACAAATTTGAATTTTGTAGGTGCAAAGTACATATCAGATTTTTCTTGAGTAGACAAATATACATTTTCATAACTTGAGTCTCCCTTGTAGACTTGTAAACTGCCAAATTTGAACTATGCAGGTGCACTCGATGTATTGTATCAGATTTTTCTTGAGTCCCTCCAGTAGACAGTCAAATAGAAATTTTCATAACTTGAGTCTGCTTGTAGACTGTACTGCCAAATTTAAATTATGCAGATACATTCTATGTATCACATCAGATTTTTCTTGAGTCCCTCCAGAAGCCTGCAAATTTAACTTGAGTACTTCTAATAGACTGCCAAATTTGAATTATGTTGGTACACTCAGAGTATCATATCATTTCCATTTGTGAGCTTGAGCTTCAGGGGGTCAGTATGTTTTGGAGAATACAAAGTTTGGCCTTTCAAAGGTATCAAGTGCTCCATCATTATAACACTACCTGTGGAAACCATAGTGTTTAATGCTTTAAAGTGGAGCTCCTTATAATGAAGTACATTATGCAGTATTCCCTCATTATAACACTGTCTAGGGAAACTATAGAGTACTATGCTTTAAAGTGGAACTGCCTTATAATGAAGTACATTATGCAGTATTCTATCATTATAACACCGTATAGAAAAACCATAGAGTACAATGCTTTAAAGTGGAGTGCCTTATAATGAAGTATTCCCTCATTATAACACTGTATAGAGAAACCATAGAGTACAATGCTTTAAAGTGGGACTACCTTATAATGAAGTACATTATGTGGTATTCCCTCATTATAACACTGTATAGAGAAACCATATAGTACAATGCTTTAAAGTGGAGTACCTTATAATGAAGTATTCCCTCATTATAACACTGTATAGAGAAACCATAGAATACAATGCTTTAAAGTGGGACTACCTTATAATGAAGTACATTATACATGTAAATTCACTAGTACCAAATCAAATGGGATCCATGATTAAACCAGCCATTTAACATGAATGGTGTTATAGTAAACGGACTTACATCGGAGGATTGCTGTATTTGTAATCTTGATAACCCAATTTTAGGTTTAGAAAAAAACAAAAATACAAAAAACAGAAAATGTTCATTTATTGGCTATAATGTTATGGTAAATAAATATTTGTGTGTTAGCAACTCTGGAGTATAAATTTAACACTCAGTAAAAATGTTAAACAAGCTGGACAAAAAAATAAGCTTGCATATCAATGTCCAAATTTAATACTCAGTAAAAATGTTAAACAAGCTGGACAAAAAATAAGCTTGTATATCAATGTTCATGCATTATACTGCAATTTTGTTCTGTTCCATTTTGTATAAGATATTTTTTAATGATGATATCGATGATATCGATGACAATTATACTCTTCTGGATCATCTTTATTATCCATCATTATCATTACCACTACCACCACCATCATCATCTTTGTGACTATCACCACCATCATCATCATCATCATCACCACCACCACCACCACCATCATCATCATCATCATCACACTCCTCATAATCATTATCACCACAGCCTTCATTTTCATCATCATCATTATCATTATAATATTTATCTCATAATAAGATTAGTAGGCCAGCCATACAAATTTGCAAGAAAGTTGCTTATTATCAGATGGCAATATCCTTCACAAATATTTGCAGAATTGTGTAGAAATCGGAGTGGGCTTATCATCAACTATTGTTTATCAGATACATATGGCACAGTAATTATACATTCTTGTCCCCTAATTGGATTTCGTGCATGGTAATTTAATTATCAGTGCACATCCCCTAATGGGGTTTCATGCATGGTATGGTAATTATAAATTGTTGTCCCCTAATGGGGTTTCATGCATGGTATGGTAATTATAAATTCTTGACCCCTAATGGGGTTTCATGCATGGTAAGGTAATTATAAATTCTCATCCCTAATGGAGTGCCATGCATTGTAAGGGAATTATAGATTCTTATCTGTTAATGAGGTTTCATGCATGGTAGATAATTATAAATTCTTGTCCTCTAATTGATTTCATGCATGGTAAGGTAATTATAAATTCTTGTTCTCTAATGCAATTTCATGTTTGGTAAGGCAATTCTCAATTCTTGTCCTTAATGGGGTTTCATGCATGGTAAGGTAATTTTATATTTTTGTCCCCTAATTGGGTTTCATGCATGGTAATGTAATTATAAAATCTTGTCCCCAAATTGGGTTTCATGCATGGTAATGTAATGATAACATCTTGTCCCCTAATGGGGTTTCATGCATAGTAAGGTAATTTTATATACTTGTCCCCTAATGGGGGTTTCATGCATGGTAATGTAATTATAATGGAGTTTCATGCATGGTAATGTAATTAAAATTCTTGTCCCATAATTGGGTTCCATGCATGGTAATGTAATGATAAAATCTTGTACCCTAATGGGTTTTCATGCATAGCAAGGTAATTTTAGATTCTTGTCTCCTAATTGGATTTTCATGGACTCAGAGGCTACCCAAATTTTCAGGATTCTGCCTCTAGGCAATTTTTAACCTTGCAAGTTCCATGTTGCACTTATATTAGGTGTTTTTGTTTCATCCTAGCAAGTTCCATGTTGTACTTAAATTAGGTGTTTTTGTTTCATCCTAGCAAGTTCCATGTTGCACTTATATTAGGTGTTTTTGTTTCATCCTAGCAAGTTCCATGTTGTACTTATATTAGGTGTTTTTGTTTCATCCTAGCAAGTTCCATGTTGTACTTAAATTAGGTGTTTTTGTTTCATCCTAGTAAGTTCCATGTTGTACTTATATTAGGTGTTTTTGTTTCATCCTAGAAAGTTCCATGTTGTACTCAAATTAGGTGTTTTTGTTTCATCCTAGTAAGTTCCATGTTGCACTTATATTAGGTGTTTTTGTTTCATCCTAGCAAGTTCCATGTTGTACTTAAATTAGGTGTTTTTTATTTCATCCTAGCAAGTTCCATGTTGCACTTATATTAGGTGTTTTTGTTTCATTCTAGCAAGTTCCATGTTGCACTTAGGTGTTTTTATTTCATCCTAGCAAGTTCCATGTTGCACTAAAAAATTGGGTGTTTTTGTTCATCCTTGCAAGTTCCATGCTGCAATTCAATTAAGTGTTTTTGGTTTTATCCTTTCAAGCTCCTTGTTGCATCTAAGTCAGGTTGTTTTTGCTTGTCAGCAATTTACACCTCCAAATGTCATTGACTTCTTCAAACATGAGGTCTGTACACATGCAATGAGAAGGTTGTCCTTGAAAATGTCAGATTTTGTCTGAGGTGACAATTTAATGACTTGCAGTGTATTATGTGACTGCAAACCTCCTGGTAGACAAGACAGTCTTTGATAAGGATCAATGATAAGCAATCAATATTACTAATTTGAAGCCATTTGTTTTGTCTCCCTTCAGTCAGCCACTAGCATAGGCAGGTACATGCAGTTTTTAATATCAGAGAATGGGAGTACTGTTGCATGCCAGAGGTTGATGGCAAGCTGTATTTTATTGTTGGCACTCACAGTCAATCTCAATATCAGGCACGTCAACCTTGACATCTTACTTTGTTGGTGATTCATTGGAGCTATTTTTATAAAATGTTGGTGGTGGTGATGTAGTTATAAGCAGTTTGTTAGGCAGACAATTTGTTTTGGTATCAACTGCTGAAATTAATGTGAAGAAAGAGCATGCATTGACAAAGTAAGTATAAAATATTGGAATTTGTTATTGAAAGTCTAGTCCTCAACTTTTTTTTCAACAGTCTGCTGTGAATATGTTAGCTGGATAGCTTAGGTGGATATACACCTGAATATCTGAGGTGGGGGGGATTGAATCAGAGGTCTGATTTGTTGTGGTTGAGTGATATATGCATTTCTCTAACAGTCATCTTGATACCCTGATGTGGGTTTGTGCATGTAGAAAAAACAAGTCAGCATTTTTAAAAATGTTTAATATATAGACCATATTGTGATGCTGTTGTCGAATTGGTCTTTGAGACAAATTAATCTAAAGATGTCTGTCACAGTCACAAGTCAGCTACTTTGTGTATGCCGCTGCAATGTTTATTGCATGCATGCCAGAAACATTCAGGAATCACAAGTCAGATACTTTGTATATGCCATTGCAATGTTTATTGCATGCATGCCAGAAACATTCAGGAATCACAGTTGAAAACAGGAATGATGTTGAAATGTGAAAGAGTTTCTTTACTGAATATTTACTACACAGTAATGTTATATTGTATTCAGTATCAAATTCAATGCAGAATTGTGTCCAACTCAAGAACAGTATATCCTGTTTTGAAATTATTCAGTTTTTGACATTTATAGGCAAAGTATTCATTGATGACGTAATATTGAAGCCATACTGCAATCCTAAGCTTACTGGATCTTTTCCTTGTAGTAGTTCTGTCTATACAGATCTGTGCTAACTCAATTCTGTTTATACGGATCTGTGCTAACTCAATTCTGTTTATACAGATCTGTGCTAACTCAATTCTGTTCATACAGATCTGTGCTAACTCAATTCTATTTATACAGATCTGTGCTAACTCAATTCTGTTTATACAGATCTGTGCTAACTCAATTCTGTTCATACAGATCTGTGCTAACTCAATTCTGTTCATACAGATCTGTGCTAACTCAATTCTGTTCATACAGATCTGTGCTAACTCAATTCTGTTCATACAGATCTGTGCTAACTCAATTCTGTTCATACAGATCTGTGCTAACTCAATTCATCTATACATATCTGTGCTAACTCAATTCTGTCTATACAGATCTGTACTAACTCAATTCTATTTATACAGATCTGTGCTAACTCAATTCTGTCTATACAGATCTGTGCTAACTCAAGTGACCCTGTCCAGCATATTGACCCCAAGTCAGATTTCTAGCAGATTCTATTTCATTGTAAATAACTAGATTTTTTTATGATCAGAGGTAGCTAATGCATAAAATGATGACAGATTTTTGACCATATATCATCTTATCATTAAAATGATAATGGATTTTTGACCATATATCATCTTATCATTAAAATGATAACGGATTTTTGACCATATATCATCTTATCATTAAAATGATAACGGATTTTTGACCATATATCATCTTATCATTAAAATGATGAAGGATTTTTGACCATATATCATCTTATCATTAAAATGATGAAGGATTTTTGACCATATATCATCTTATCATTAAAATGATGACAGATTTTTGACCATATATCATCTTATCATTAAAATGATAACGGATTTTTGACCATATATCATCTTATCATTAAAATGATAACGGATTTTTGACCATATATCATCTTATCATTAAAATGATAACGGATTTTTGACCATATATCATCTTATCATTAAAATGATGAAGGATTTTTGACCATATATCATCTTATCATTAAAATGATGAAGGATTTTTGACCATATATCATCTTATCATTAAAATGATAACGGATTTTTGACCATATATCATCTTATCATTAAAATGATGAAGGATTTTTGACCATATAGCATCTTATCATTAAAATGATAACGGATTTTTGACCATATAGCATCTTATCATTAAAATGATGATGGATTTTTGACCATATATCATCTTATCATTAAAATGATGATGGATTTTTGACCATATATCATCTTATCATTAAAATGATAACGGATTTTTGACCATATATCATCTTATCATTAAAATGATGAAGGATTTTTGACCATATAGCATCTTATCATTAAAATGATAACGGATTTTTGACCATATATCATCTTATCATTAAAATGATGAAGGATTTTTGACCATATATCATCTTATCATTAAAATGATAACGGATTTTTGACCATATATCATCTTATCATTAAAATGATAACGGATTTTTGACCATATATCATCTTATCATTAAAATGATGAAGGATTTTTGACCATATAGCATCTTATCATTAAAATGATGATGGATTTTTGACCATATAGCATCTTATCATTAAAATGATAACGGATTTTTGACCATATAGCATCTTATCATTAAAATGATGACAAATTTTTGACCATATAGCATCTTATCATTAAAATGATGACGAATTTTTGACCATATAGCATCTTATCATTAAAATGATGATGGATTTTTTAACCATATAGCATCTTATCATTTACCCCTTGGCAGGTATGATTTTCATTTCTGCTATTGAAGAGAAAAGTTTGATCCTTTCCAACTCCTGATGAGTTAATTACCAGTAAAGTCAATCTGTGTGACAAATAAGAAGCCCAATAAAACTCACAGATTAATTTGAATGTTTATTACATTATATAGCCATTTCCATGTCCATACAGAAAACTCACAGATTAATTTGAATGTTTATTACATTATATAGCCATTTCCATGTCCATACAGAAAACTCACAGATCAATTTGAATGTTTATTACATTATATAGCCATTTCCATGTCCATACAGAAAACTCACAGATCAATTTGAATGTTTATTACATTATATAGCCATTCCCATGTCCATTCACAAAACTCTTGTATTATACTAGATATAGCTTGCCCAAGCACCCCAATCAATTTATCAGATCAAATCCAAACTTTTTTGTTTTTGGTATAATTTGGTATTTATCTATACACGCCCCTTCCTCCTATACTGCATTATAAATACTGTGAACTCAGTCATCTGCAACTAATTCAGTGATATTTTACAGATCTTTGAGAAATTGTTTGAAGATTCATACCAAAACTCCAAAGAGTGCACTTATTTGCATCTTTATCTTGAAACACAGTATGAACATACTCTTAACCCGTTTAAGTACCAAAGAATGAGAGTAAATAAGGGAAGAAACTTGATTACTTGTTCAATTAAATGCAGGGACAGCATCATGAACATTCATACTGGAAGTGATTTGTTTACAATTAAAATGGCACAGATATGTGGCCAATTTAATTTAATTAAATTGGAATATGCTGAGTTTGATTGGTACATTAAGGCATTGTTGACCTTGACATGACCTCTATTCAGCACCTTGTTCTCAGCAACTTGTTGTATTATACATCATTTTTTCAAGTGTGCCTGAAGGGCAATTAATAGAAATATGGCATCTTATTTGTTTCTTGGACAAATGGCTGCCAAACTTGCTATGTAAACAAAGGAATATTTAAATGCAAATTTTCAATTTGAATTCAATTTGCGAAAAAAAGTATTCTGATTAAAATGTCCATTTGTTTCAACTCAAATATCAGTGAGAGAGATAAGAAAGTAGAGGACTCATTTCAAAACACAATCTGTACCTTGGACAGTCTCTTCGATCTGGCCATTTATTATCCATCCCTTTTAGTTGACTTGTCTTTGGGAATTGGTGATGACCTCTGTTGTTAAGATTACTTCCCAGTATTCTCAAGTAGCAGTTCTGCTGAAATTGACAGGATACATCAGAGATCGAAACTGAGTAAGGCAAACTGGGAAACATTTTGATCCCTCTGCAATCAAAAATTGACACTGTGATCATTTTGAACATGTAGCAAGGATGTTGTTAGGTATACGGTATCAAAAACTTAGCACTTCCCATAATGCATCAACATACAGTTAGATGGAGATTGTAATGCTATCAAGAGAGTGGAAAAATGTCCTTTGAGATTTTTAATGCCGGTCATAATTGAAAATAAAAATAAATACCATGTACCATAAATACAGAGCTAAATCTCTACATTCACTGTACTATCAGAGAGAGCATGAGAAAAATATGGAGATCCCATGTTACTTAGCTCCTCTATTGAGTCAGTGTCAAAGATGGTACAAAATCAGTATGAAATAGGGTACAAAATCAGTATGAAAGATGGTGCAAAAAAAATTATTGGCAAAAATAAAAAGAAAGCTGAATGAAATGTATAAAGAAATTAATAAATTAGGATTAAAAAATATGCAAGGATTTAAGCACAATGGCAGAAACATTCTCCAAAAAGTCTTAACAAAAGGACTATGCTAAAAATATTTACCATGTCAAAAATCCTGAAATGAAAGGTTTTCTTAAATTTGTAATCACTGACACAAAAGGTTACAGTAAGCTTTTACTCAAAGAGAATTACAAGACTCACTTAAACAGGCCTAGTCAAGTTCAGCAGGATTAGTTGATGTCCACTATCAATGCAGTCTAGAGCCAAACTATGAAATTCCATTCCATCCTATTTATGCAGTCTGGAGTCAAACTATGGAATTCCATTCCATCCTACTCATGCAGTCTTGAGTCAAACTATGGAATTCCATTCCATCCTACTTACCCAGTTTGGAGTCAAACTATGGAATTCCACTCCATTCCCGAGTCTTTGGCTGTATTGTAATCAACACCTGCAGAAACAATCATTAGTATGGATTTAATTCTGTCCTGCTCTTCTTGAAAACAATCTACTGTACTCACCTGTAATGCCTTATACACCTCCACTACAGTTCTTTATATGAGAACTGTGTATGGACTCAACTGTAATGATTTATACAGCTTCACTACAGTTCTTTGTATGAAAGCAATAATGCTTTGTGTAATTTTTATAGTAATAGTAGATCAATTATCTAGTGATCAGTAGCTTGTTTAAAAACACCAAAACTTGTAAATATTGTAAATCTTACACATGCAGTTCTAGAAAGACTCATGGAAGATTGGTTTATCAACCAAAATGAGCTTCTTCAATTAAAGTAATTATTATTATTAATAGTAGTAGTAGTAGTAATTTAAATAAAGTCATGATGATGATGATGATGATGATGATGATGAAACATTTATATAAAAAATATAGAGTACTTGTAATTATATTTGCAGGGTTACTCATGGAACATATATGAACAGCCCAATGACTAGAAATGACAGAGCTTCAACATGATTATGAAATGGCAGAACCAAACAACCAATTAAATGGTTCATTGGATCGGAGCATAAACAAAGCATATGTGAAACAATCAGAACTAGAACCTGATGAAAATAGGAAATCACCCAGAAACAATTCAGAGACAGAGAACCAGTCAAAACCTGAGGAAGATATTCAGTCAGCTAGAAATGATTCAGAGACAGGGAACCAGTCAAAAGCAAAGGATAATGCTGATCATGAAGAATCGAATCAAAAGACATTGATTAAAACCAAAAACAATGTAAAATCAGTGGGAGTAGTCAAGGCAGACGAGGATGATTTAGGGATATATGAAGATACAGCCGATGTTGATTCTCTTTTGTCTGATCCAGAAGTAGGGTATGCTCTTGAAGCAGATGGGGTCATAGATAGTACTAATGTCATTGAATTGGAGGAAGGAAAGAAGAAAGAGGAGGAGGAGAAAGAAGAAGACAAAGGGAAACAAGAAGTGTCACATGAAGCCCAGGAGATGAGACAAGACCTGGAGTCTGCTGAAAATGTTGCTATTCGCCCTGGGACAGAAACATTGGATGACCAATCCAGAGTTCCCACCTTCTCAGCTCCCAAGCCCCCAAGAGTTCAGATCTCAGATGTTCGGAAAATATCAGGTTTAAGGGCAGTCAACACTCCTGCAAGTTTCATCACTGAATACTCAACTAGTACAAGGTAAGGTATCCTTGTTCTTGGTGTCATTTCCCTATTGATATTTATAGTTTTTTCTCGATTTGTTTGACAATTTTGTGTCAATGGTGCTATCATCAAGAATGGTAACATGCATGTTGAAATTCCAGAAAGTTGTAAAATACATTATAGTGTAGTAGGGTAAATTTTAAAGAACACAGTTGCAAATTTCATGCTTATTTCTAAAACTTATGCCAAAAATGCAAACTGTGCAAAAGTCATGCATTATATTTTCAAGTACTACCTTTATTTCTTTTTTCAGAATATTCTCCCCCTTTTCTAATAACGGAGGGTGAAATTCTCCCTAAATTTGCAGTCCTAGAGTAGACTGTGGTACTTTTTGCAGGCAGTACAGTGTATCCATCAGAAAGCTTGCTATATGAAGAAGACAGACATGGTTCTGAGTTTATATTCTGAGCTTCTCTAATATCATTTACCTTTTTTTCAAAGTTGTAAAGAATTGTGCAACTTTAAATAACTTTTTTCAATGGGGCTATGACTACTATAACATAGCATTTTGGGGTTTAAAAATGGAATAACATGAGTTTCTGGTAATACCACTCCTATTGCCATCCCCCTCCCCCCTCCAGCGAGAGGCCATTGCATTTTGTACTCACCAAAGGCTACCCATATGATAAGGTCATCTGTTCATTATAGAAGGTGTGGCCTTATGAGAGAGAGACCACTGAATTCACATTTACCTGTTAACTTTAAGTACTATAATGAGATCTGAAATTTGATGGAACATGAATCACCACTAGGAAATCTACACAAGGGTAGAGTTAATCAGCTGGGTCAATTAGCGAAATAAACTGATGGCCACTTGGGACATGCATGCTGACTGACCATTTAAAAGACCAATGCATTATCTTGTGGAATCCCATGGTATGAATGGCTCAGTAAAACATTTTTTTATAGAAACTTTGCAAAAGCTGATATGTGATAGTAGGACCACTGATATGTGATGGTAGGACCACTGATATGTGCTAGTAGGACCACTGATATGTGAGTAGGACCCCTGATAGGTGGTAGTAGGACCAATGATATGTAATGGTAGGACTACTGATATGTAATGGTAGGACCACTGATATGTGCCAGTAGGACCACTTATATGTGATAGTTGGACCACTTATATGTGATTGTTGGACCACTGGTATGTGAGTAGTACCACTGATATGTAATAAGAGGACCATTGTTTTCTTGATATAAAAATTGTTATTTCATTCTCATAAATTCAAGAAGAATGCTTCTTCTAAGTTTCATGCCATGCTGTACTTTACTTACAGTATATACTCACTCAGGTCAAACTGCAGAGTCTGCAGACACAGATCTGTGTTGCATAATGCACTGGCAGATCTGAGTCCATGCAGTTTTGTTAGGAGTATTCAGTAATATCACATAATGCACTGGCAGATCTGAGTCCATGCAGTTTTGTTAGGAGTATTCATTAATATCACATAATGCACTGGCAGATCTGAGTCCATGCAGTTTTGTTAGGAGTTTTCAGTAATATCGCATAATGCACTGGCAGATCTGAGTCCATGCAGTTTTGTTAGGAGTATTCAGCAATGTCGCATAATGCACTGGCAGATCTGAGTCCATGCAGTTCTGTTAGGAGTATTCAGTAATATGTATGACAGAGATCCTGATCTGCCAGTGTGTTATGTGATAGTAGATAAGGGTAGATGTTGTTTGCAATTAGACTTGAGCTATAAGCAAGTACATACTGCAGACTGCATCCATGCTGGACTGTAAACTAAGTATTCACTGACAGCCTTAAAAATGGGACCATTAAAATTAATAAAAAATAGGTGACTGCTACTTGATGGGAAAGTAATAAATTATTAATTTCTTAATTTGGCATTTGTACAGTCTAATACATCAAGAAGGGCAAGTAATAAATTAGTGAATTCTTAATTTGGCATTAGTCTAATACATCAAGGAGGGCAAGTAATAAATTATTCATTTCTTAATTTGGCATTACAGTCTAATACATCAAGAAGGGCAAGTAATAAATTATTAATTTCTTAATTTGGCATTACAGTCTAATATATTAAGAAGGGCAAGTAATAAATTATTAATTTCTTAATTTGGCATTACAGTCTAGTACATCAAGAAGGTTTAACAATAATTTCAAACATGCAGCATGAAAAGAATTTACTATTTTCATAAAGTTTAATTTTTTTGTTTTAATAATGTTTATTTGGAAGAGTGAGTAAAACATCATTTATAAGGAAAAATTGTTAACATTTCAAATTTTGACCTATTTGTCTTGAGGCACATTTTGGTTGCAAAGGTTTTGTCTTCCTGGGGATTTTGGCAAGATTATTGCCCTTATAATTTTAAATTTTCTGGGAATCTGGGCCTGAGAATTTTTATAAAAATATTCCCTGCCTCTAAATAGCCTTAAAACAATATTGTTGTTCTGGTTGGTAGAAAAACAGACCCAATCATGTCCAATTATAATTCCCAATTATGTCCAATTATAATTCCTAATAATGTCCAATTATAATTCCCAATTATGTCCAATTTATTAGTTGAAAACAATTATTTTTCTTCAGGTGAATGAGAAAGAATATACTTACACACAAGAAAATCTCCTGTATCCACCCACCCCTTTAATGGTTATTTTCTTAAAATAAATAAATTTGACCATATAATCAACTTTCAGATGCAAAGATAATTCAGGCTGGAAAGATAGTCCATTTATTTATATATTCTCACCTGTGTTTCAAAAGGTTTTCCAGGTACACACTGCTGGGAGCAATCAGTTCCAATAAACAAAAACCTCCTTTATGCATCACAATCTTGTGTGAATCAGTGGACTTGACCAAACCGCTATGCAATGAATAGCAATAGTTTTGGGCACAGGTATATTCCTGTTTACAATCATAAAAGATATTTACAGTAAATCAAGTACATAAATGACTGCTACATTCAGGAGAAACAAAAAGAGACATTTTGCAGTCTGAAAAGAGCAAATTGTTGGAAACAAGGCAGTGGTGCTGGGAACAAAATTGGCATGAAACATTATGCCATCCTAAAATGGGGAAACACAATAATTGCACTGTGTACTAAAATTTTATTATTTGGTAAATGTTATAAGGATAATAAACATATGCTGATAATGTCCAAAACCATGTTCCCAACACATGCATGTTCTTCTCTTTGAGGTTCTTTCCCTCTCCAATATGATCACATCCTACAGGCATGTTTAGTGGTTGATTACAAGAAAATTATAATTTACAAGTGGGCTGTATAGCACCTGCTTCTCTCCTACTAGGCATACTGGGATTAGGACATGTATAAAATGGATTAAGATTAAGACAGGAATGCTTGGATAAAGACACTTATAAAATGGATTAGGATTAAGACTGGAATTCTAGGATAAAGACACTTATAAAATGGATTAGGATTATGACATGAATGCTTGGATAAAGACACTTATAAAATGGATTAGGATTAAGACTGGAATGCTAGGATAAAGACACTTATAAAATGGATTATGATTAAGACAATTGTGCTAGGATAAAGACACTTATAAAATGGATTATGATTACGACTGGAATTCCAGGATAAAGACACTTATAGAATGGATTATGATTAAGACTGGAATTCTAGGATAAAGCCACCTATAAAATGGATAATTATAATGAGAGTTTGACAGAAAGAGGATTGTGCATTTATTAAGACATGTATGAGAGCATGTGATATCAAATATAACGGTACTTGTATGGACAAAGGGAGACAACTCCTAGATCCTAAGCATCCCTAGTGCCTTAGTTTGATGGATATCAATGCTGCTCACTATGCAGTGGCACAGTATTACAGATACTGTTTACCAGACCTGACTTGTATAATTGATAATTAACTTTGAAAAAATGAGATTTGTTAACATTGATGCTGGGAATTGTTTGAAATCATCAGATCAAATCAGCCATCAATTTTCATTATATTTGGTTGGAAATTCTTTCTGTAATTTCTATGGACAATTGCTGCTCTTGCATACATGGTTAAGTTGCTTGTATTCCATTTGGTTGTCAGCCATGTAACAAAAATGCCAATCAGGGAAGCCATATGGATGTACTGTGTTATAAAATGATGTCAGCATATACTGAGTCAAGTTGAATATCAAAACTACAGTCATCTATGACCTCACCTATGTTATTTAATGGACAATATTATACTGAGCTATTTTATAGTGACATCCATGATCTATTTTTTGTTATATATGGGACAGTATTCTACTGAGGTACTTTATAGTGATATCCATGACCTAATTTATGTTATATAAGGGAAAGTATTATACTGAGGTATCTTTTTGTGAGACCAGTGACTATACCAATGTTATACAAGGGGTAGTATTATAATGAGGTATTTTATAGTGAGATCCATGACCTAATTTATTTTATATAAGGGACAGTATTCTACTGAGGTACTTTATAGTGAGATCCATGACCTCATACATTTTATGTAAGGGACAATGTTATACTGAGGTATTTTATTGTGAGATCCCTAACCTCACCCATGTTATGTACTGGACAGTGTTTTATTGAGGTTATTTATTGTGAGATCCATAACCTCACCCATGTTATATAAAGGACAGTGTTATTTTGAGGTACTTTATAGCGAGATCCATGACTTCATGTTTTATAAGAGATAGTGTATACTGAGGTACTTTATAGTGAGATCCATGACTAAACCATATTATATAAGGGATAGTGTTATACTGATGTACTTTGCAGTGAGGGACTGCTGTATTAAGTAAAAACTTTTATTTACATTTTTCTTTTCTAAGGAGATTTCATCTCCAAAAGATGAATATGATAGTAAATAAGAAAACAATGCTTTATATTTGATTATGTAAAATCAAAATGGAATGCTTAATCTTTTGACATTCCAATCAGTCATAGATTATTTTGATTAAATTGCCACAGTGTTAATAAACAGTACAATGGCTGATGACCTTATCATCCCATAGAAAAAGTTTATTGAAATTATAGTAATTAATTGATTATATGACTACTGTGTTATTTACATTAATATACATGTTTCATAATTATTATATATGTAATACATGTAATTTAATGCTTCATGATGTCAAAAATGATGTTATAGCATCATGCAAGGAAACGTGTAAGGTCTGAGGTGTCCAAATGTACTTCAATTCATTAGTACACAATTCTACAATAAAGTCTTGTGATAAATAGAATCTTACATTTTTGCTTGTTTTAAATTAAATGTCAGAAACTGACCAAGGCTTTCATAAGATTATTCAACTCATTTTGTCAGAAATAAACACACATGTAAGATTCAGAAATGAACAGTCATGTAAGATTCAGAAATGAACACTCATGTAAGATTCAAAAAATGAACACTCTTGTAAGATGATCTGTAAACAAAACAGGGAACATAGGTTCATGACATTGATTTATCAT
Organism: Megalonaias nervosa; assembly: GCA_016617855.1. Lineage (NCBI taxonomy): Eukaryota > Metazoa > Mollusca > Bivalvia > Unionida > Unionidae > Megalonaias > Megalonaias nervosa. The sequence goes on along the minus strand of JAECUM010003452.1, from coordinate 13,701 downwards.
GTTATAAATACTTTATATAATTACTTAAAAGTCAAATCCAACCACAAGCTGCATAGACCCAGACCTGCCATCACATAATGTACAAACAGATCACGGTCAGTGCAGTTTGTTAAGACTAATTAGTAAAACAAACAACATAGATCCTGATTTGTGAGCTGATTATGTGCCCAATCAGATCAGAGTCTGGGTTGTTTGCAGTTGTATCAGACTTTTACATGAGTATATACAGTACATGTATTTAGAATACTATCAGGAATTGAATATACCATATTAAACATAATATCAACTCTGTGCACTCAAGTAATTACTATTTAGGTAAAGTTATTGAGATTTAAGCTGATCAAAATGAACACACATTGACAATATTTTGCATATGTGTGAACCTACCAGCCAGAAGGGTTTTCCTCCCAAGATGAGGGGTTTCTCCCATCCATTCTGTCACTGACTGAAATCTCCCATGTGAGTCAAATTATTGTTGGAGAATTTAAATGTTTCCACTTTTTCACACCTTGCTTCCAGCATAGTATTTTTATTGTAATACTACCTGCGATCATGTTACTATGAATTGGCTTAAGCTGGGCAAGACAATTTAGTTGCTAATTTCAGCATCATTAAACAATTAACATTCCTTTGATTATGTTAGCAGGGTCAGTTGGCTTTTGTGTTTGAAGTTTGTTGATATACTTCCAGTATGTGTGATCAGAAGTAATTCTGAAATGAATACAGGCATTATTGATTATGGTTTGATTACCAAAGAGCTCAATCAGCATAAAACAATTAACATTACTTTGATTTTCTCCATTGTGAAGGTTCTGCTTCAGCGCATAAAGTTGTGAGGTAGATTTGAGTCAATACCATATGTGACAGAGACAGGATTAAAAATGTTAATTGATTATGGTTGGATTATTAAGAACTCAGGTGGCATAAAACAGGGTTGGTTTGGCTTCAGTGTTTAAAGTTATGTTGAGATACCTGAGTATTCATTATCTCCCAGTTCTAAAATGCCAAAATCTAAGCAACTGAAATATCACACAAATTTCAACGAAAGATGGAAATGAGAATTTCATTTCTGAGAATCAAGTTCAAAAGACATGAATTTGCATTCTGCCATGCCCTTAAAGCTGATTTTAAAATATCACAGAAACCCCCGTCTCATGAAAGCATATTAAATATGACACCAAATGTGCCATGACTGAAATCCATGTTCATGGGATCTGCATCAGATGTAGATACGATATATATATATATATATATATATATATATATATATATATATATATATATATATATATATATACAGTATGTGCTCAGATGCTGTTTGCCAACTTTATAGCTCAGCATAATCTCTATGGTAGCAGCTCATGTTTCAGATCTCTACAAAATAAAGTTCCCTGACTCAGAAATTGCACAAAGGTTCACATACAAATTGAAGAAAACTACTCACATAGTAACTCAAACTTTAGGTCCCCATTGGGATAAGAAAGTTGAAGATAAAATGAAAATTTTGCAATCATCATTGAAAATCCTTCCTCTTTTGAAATCAAAACTCCTGAGCAGATTTTGCAAATCTTCTAATATGTCCTAAGCTGACATTATTTTGGCTTTTCAGTTCTATCAGATGTATGATTATATACAATACCCCCATCATATTTATGTACATACTAGAAGCCCATCATACGAAACACACTTACAATTTTATATACAGTGTCCCCATTACATGTACTTTCTGAATCTTGTTAGAGTCAATTCTATACCTATATTATTTTTACAGTCACTTCTATACCTATATTATTTCTATTGTCAATTCTATACAAACAAACTGCATAGACCCTGATCTGCCAGTGCATTATGTGACGGCAGATATTGGTCTGTGCAGTCTGCAGCTGGACTGGACTTATAAGCGAGTACATATGGTTTTTATTATACTTTAAAGTGGTCAGTGGGTCATTGCTATTTATTATAACATAAAGTGACAATGGTCACAGGTACTGGGCTGGTAACTACTGAACTGTAAAGGTCTTGTCTTTTATCAAAAGTATGCCATTCAAGACTTTTCCTACTTTTACTAGTTTTTCTACAATTTAAATACCCATTTTCAAAATCCAGTAGGCTAAAAGTGCAGAGTTTAAACTATTACCATGCTGTAAGAAATGAGCACTCTGTCAAGGACACAGTTAGGCAATTTCTGGACATTACTCACCATTTTTAAATTAAAATGATACTGAACATGTGCTTACAAGTACATATACATGAAATGAGAGAAAGATTTATTGATAAGATTTTGCATTATTCCTCAAAAATCATGGATGGTTCAGTTAGAAACTGATGCAAATTACATCATATACTTATATATGTATGTTGGATCAAACTGCATACAACATAGACCCCGATCTGCCATCAAATAATGTGCCAGCATATCAGGGTTTATGCAGCTTTTTAGGACTAATTGGAAAAACAAAATAGACACTGATTTGAAATAGCCATCATGCCAGTGTCTTTATAGTTAGACAATGATTTGAATGTGCCATCATCTAAGTGTCTTTATGGTTAGACACTGATTTGAATGTGCTGTCATGTCAGTGTCTGTGTCTATGTGGTTAAACACTGATTTTAATGTGCTGTCATGTCAATATGTGTGGTTAGACACTGATTTGAATGTGACATCATGTCAATATGTGTGGTTAGACACTGATTTGAATGCACTGTCATGTCAGTGTCTGTGTCTGTGCGGTTAGACACCAGTTTGAATGTGCTGTCATGTCAGTGTCTGTATAGTTAGACAATGATTTGAATGTGCCATCATGTCAGTGTCTGTGTGGTTAGACACTGATTTCAATGTGCCGTCATGTCTGTGTCTGTGTGGTTAGACACTGATTTGAATGTCTGTGTGTTTGTTAGGACTAATTAGTGCAATAAACATAGACATTGATCTACCATTACATAATGTGTCAGCATGCCTGGGTCTTTGTGTGGTTAGATCTGCCATTACATAATGTGTCAGCATGTCTGGGTCTATGCAGTTTTTTTAGGACTAATTAGTAGAACAATCAACAGAGATCTTGATGTGATGGTGCATAGTGGGCTGGTAAGTCAGGGACTATATGGTTCTCTAGGACTAATCAGTAAAAACAAAATCCATAGACTCTGACCTACCATTGCATAATGTGTCAGCATGTCAGGGTCTATGCTGTTTGTCAGAACTAAGCACTAGAACAAACAGCATAGACTCTGGTCTGCCAGCTCATGTGCAGGTAGATCAGGATCTGTGATGTTTCTAGCTTTCTCTGACTTTAGACACAAGCATATATGGTAATTAACTACAATTTTGTTTTATTTCAGCCAATATGATACACCATTGTAGGATAAAGGTAAAAAAGTTCATGTCACAAAATAGAGTGGTTGAACTAGTTTCTCACCAGCAGCATTCCTATCCAGCAGTGGTTCCCAACCATCTTGCTGTGACATTAAATTGACCCTAACCAAAAGGACCTCCCAACCCTCAGACTGAAGATATGATTTCTTCTGAGAACCCACCCACCCACCCTGCAAACCTGATTTGGGTCGCAACCTTAGGGGTTGGGAACTTCTGCTATCCAGGTGCATGTATCAATATTATTGCATGGAACACTACTTGGATTTGTAAAGGGAGACAACTTTTTGAGTTGTATAAAACCTAATTGCACTGAATGTCAAAATCAAATTTCAGAACCTTTGTTTTCAGAAGATTTATGACATGTTAAGATCTGTTGATTGTGTTGTAATAGAAGCAATTTAAATGGTACCAGCTGAACAACAAAACAAGACTTGGATCTTGAAATTTTTTAAAACTACTTATTTCAAACGTAAAACACTCTGAATCTTGCATTGAGTTATTTGTGAAAAACAAAGGAGAATTCTATCACATAAGTGAAAATGTGCCATCTTGACATTATCATCTTTCCGTGAAAATTGTATGACTTAATTTGCTAAAAGTAAATAAAGAACTAGTATTAGTTGTACCAATTTATGCCAAAAATGTAAGAAATGTTAAAACTGCATTCTTTCTCAAAACCTGTTTGAAATTAATATAAAAAATTAAAAACTGCATTTATTTTTCATCTCAAAACCAGTTTGAACTTAATATAAGCATGTTCATCAAAGCTTTCCATCTAAACCCGCCCTGATTAGTCAGTTGAATTTTCCACCCTGATCAGTCAGTTGAACTTTTCACCCAATCGGTCAGTTGAACTTTCCAACCTGATCAGTCAGTTGAACTTTCCACCATGATCAGTCGGTTGAACTTTCCACCATGATCAGTCAGTTGAACTTTCTACCTTGATCAGTCAGTTGAACTTTCCACACTGATCAGTTGGTTAAACTTCTTTGGTGTTTGTGAAACACCTTTTGTTATTGACTAAAGTCAGCATTGGTTACTTTGATTGAGGTAGAGATTTTGAAGTTGATGTCAGCTTTTCCTAGATTGTAAGCATGCATTGTGTTCAGAGGGTTGTTCTGGTTAATACACTTTTTTAAAGATTGAACAAATTAAGTTGGACACAAATTGTCAGGTAGTGACAATGGGACAGTTTAAGAACATGTGTTCAGCCCTTCATTTAGGACACAAATTGTCTGATAGTGACAATGGGACAGTTTTAGAATATGTGTTCAGCACACAATTTTTGACACAAATTGTCAGGAACTAACACTTAATTTGCCAACTCTTTTGTTAACGATGGATTAGCTGTATATAGCTGCGTGAGCTGTTAATCTATATTAAAAGTTGTTTGTTTTACAGTATTGAGCTTGACAACAGTTATTGACCTTGACAACAGTTATTGACCTTGACAACAGTTATTGACCTTGACAACAGTTTTTTTAACACATAGTTGATGAACAATATATATAGAAATCTTGTTCCTAGCTTATTTACATTTATATCTCAAATGCCCAAAGGTTGCAGGACTCCCTCATTTTGCTCAAAGGTTGCAGGACTCCCTCATTTTAATCAAAGGTTGCAGGACTCACCTGTTTTGCTCAAAGGTTGCAGGACTCACTTGTTTTGCCCAAAGGTTGCAGGATTCCCTCATTTTGCCCAAAGGTTGCAGGACTCACCTATTTTGCTCAAAGGTTGCAGGACTCAGTCGTTTTGCCCAAAGGTTGCAGGACTCCCTCATTTTGCCCAAAGGTTGCAGGACTCACTCGTTTTGCTCAGAAGAACATATGGGCTGGCCTGTTGTCATCCATCTGCCGTACACCCACATCTCCTGAACTACTTGCAGGATTGTTATGAAATTTTGCACACACATTCATCTTAAGGTCTTGTCAGCCACAGTTGCCATCTTAAAATCTTACCACTACAGATGCTTATCTCAACGTGGAATTTTCAATGAAAGACTTCTTATGTTGCCTAGGTGATTCTAATGAAAATTGTGTGATATGACATTGTGTATTGTTGCCATGGTAGCCAGCTCTAAGATCTTTTTGTTGCTGCCCGTTATGAAAGGAAAGTCGTATTGACATGGTTTTATACTAGAAGACTTCTTATGGTGTCTACTTGGTCTTAAATTAAAATGATGCCAGTCTAATGTGGCTTGAAAATCTTGTTATCACTACTCCTCCTGAATGAACATAGGACATGGGTTTTCACCAAAAGACTTGTTATGATTTCTAGTTGATCCTATGATTTCTAGTTGATCCTAAATGAAAATGGTTTTGATCCTGTATCCAATGAAAATGATGCCAATCTGACATCCAATGTGTCCACCATGGTTGCCATCTTAAAAATCTTGTAATCAATTATTCCCCTTGATGATGAGCATACTGACATGGTGTTTTGACATAAAGATTTCTTATGATATCTAAATAATTCTAAATGAATGTGCTGCTGATCTGATATCCAGTATGTGTGCCATGGGCATCTTCTTAAAAATCTGCTACAGAATGGATGGTCTTATTGATCTTTGGTTTTCACTGCAAGACATTCTATGATGACTAGTTGATCCTAAATGAAAATGGTGCCCCTTTGACTTCCAATATGGCCATTATGGTGATCATCTTGATTGCTACTCCTCTGGAACTGATGGGTCATACTGACATGAGCTTTTCACCAGAAAACTTATTTTTTCTGGATGGTCCTAAAATAAAGATGGTGCTGATCAATGGTGGCCATCTTGAAAATCTTGCCACCACTACTCCTCTGGAAGGGCTGGTCATACCAACATGGGGTTTACACTAAAATACATCTAACTATATGTAGTTGCTCCTCAGTGAAAATTATTTTAAAAAATTTTCTTCTTGCAATATAGTGTTATTCCTACATTAAAATGACACTGATATAACATCCAGAATGGCTGCGTTGTTGGTCATCCTGAAAATCTCTATGTGGCTACTTCTCCAGAATGGATGGTCATATCAACATGGTGTTTTCACTAAAACACTATTATAGTGTTACAGCATTTTAAACTGTAAAACATATTTTTATTACCAAAATTGGTATGTTGGAATTCTCAAGAATATCATAGATGGTTTTAGTATTCAGCAGTTACAAAGAAGAAATGGTCTTATCCTGAATTCCTGGGACTTCTTCTAGGCCAGAAGAGTGTCAGCCCATTTGAGAGACTCAAAATTGTTTTATGAATTGAAGAGTGTCAGCCCATTTGAGAGACTCAAAATTGTTTTATGAATTTATCTGTCATATATTTTTACCAAATATTGTAAGTATTTTTTATTAGGAGAGATACAGAATTATACAGTACAGTGTCTTTATCTACATTGATGTCTTTTTTGTTGTTTTCTGTGAGAGAATGCAGTTTTAAGTTAGCAATGCCTATTTTTCTGTATTTATCTGTTTTGTGTGACTTCTGCATCCAGTTATCACAAGCATGATCCTAACAATGCACATAAATATTTCAGTTTGATGCATATATACATGTAAGCATGTGTTGTGCGTTTTGCTTTTCGGGTTCAAATTTTGCACTTTACAAATGTGGAGTTGTTGCCCCTTTCTTGCCATGGCAACTGCTGAACTTTCTATCTCTGATAACATTTCAGTCTTATTCCATGTTCCTTTTTGTTTTTTAAATATTGACATACAAAAAATGCCAGCAGGTAAGAGCCAGTTTGGATGCATGAACTGTAGTCCAAGCTGTTATTAATTCTATGCATTTTTTTATGCCTGCCATAGGGCAGAGTGTGTCATGCTTTGACATTGTTCTTCTGTCAGTCCTAATCTTCATCTGTTATCCATCCATTTTTTGTATTGCTGCACAATAATTTGAGTTCTAGACTATGCACCTGGACCAAAATTCACTCATGGCTTGCAGAATAGACATTTTAGGCTCAAATAGTTCAAGGTCATGTTTCCAGTGATTGAAAGAAGACTGGCAAAGGAAGAAACAAGATGTCATAGATCAAGGTCACTTTGACATAAACAACTGACAATTTTTCTGTAAAATGACTTTTATTATAAGCCAACAAATGGACCAGTCTATGAGGATGACTTTTTTTTATGGAAAGAAAATAAACTCTAGATGTTGCGCTAGACGATTTTAGGGTCAAGGTCATGATGGCTTGACTTAAAAGAACTAGTTTCTAAATGGTGACTTGCATTCAGCACCATCTTCTGTCAACAAAATGCATACATGTAAATGGTTTGCCTTTGAGGCAAAGAGAGGACCTTTGAGGTGAAGAGAGGAGCTATTACTTTTGGAATTAAATGGTCATGGTCAAGGTATGAATGACCCATTGGTCTGTTTTGTCTAGAGAGAGTCATAGACTAATTAAGTGCTACTATTATATATGGGGTAGGTGCCCTCTAAGGCACTATTACTCATGTCACATTTACAAGAACATTAAAGATCCAAGTTATGATAAAGTTACACCTGTCCAATTATGTGTAAAAGGGCCCTAAATTCCCATCACACAGCATTTTATTGAGAGAGGTCCCCATTATTAAGTTTTGTGGAGCGGGGGAAGATTTCTTGCTATACTACTGCTATATCCACTTTCTGTTGAGCACATGTTTATGTGAAAGCAAGACACAGTGGTGGTGGTGGCAGCATAAACTGTTAAGGTTTGGGTTTAAGTTTCTCATTTGCATATATTTCCCAAACCCTGCTATGGATTCCCATCATACTAGGCACAAATTGACATGAAACTGAGACAATTCATTCTGCAACATGGTCAGTTTTCCCTTTTACCTTGAGGTTAAGGTCATAGAGGTTAATTGTTTGTGTTAAGGTCATAGAGGTTAATTGTTTGTGTTAAGGTTTTAATTCAAGTTTTTTCATTTGCTTATATTTTCTAAATCCCATTGATGGATTTTGTTCATTCCCAGGATGAATCAGGATGAAACTAAGGACAATTCATTCACATTCAGCTACATGGTCACAATCATAAAAAATGTACATATAGATTTTTAGGGCAAGTTTTTACCTTTGCTTATACTTCATAAACCTCTTGGTGGATTTTGTTCTTGCTTGGGATAAAATATGAAGTTAAAACAATTCATTCTGCAACATACTCGCTTAACATTTTGACCTTGCTATTAGGTACTTCATGAATAATAAAAATTCTTTACTTTTCAGATGCTGTTGAATATAAGCTGAATTTCGCAGGTTTTTTCCGTTATTTTAATACATTAACTGGATCAATTTTATTTGCTTGTCAGTGACATGACTAAATACCGTGTATACTCACCTTTAAGTCATGTCATACTTCAAACAACAATGATCCTGATCTCATGGCATAATGCACCTGCAGACCAGGTATATGTTGTTTGTTCTACTGATTACTCCCAACAAACTGCACAGGCCCAGATCTGCCAGTGCATTATGCAATGGCAGTTCTGGGTCAGTGCAGTTTGCAGTTGGATTTGACTTATAAGTGAGTATATACAGTATGTGTTTGCAGTAACAGCTAAGTGTAATTGTTATTTTCTCTTGATGAGTTAGATTATTAAATATTGTCCTATTGTTTCTTAATTTAGGTCTCTACAGTTCCCTTGGTTAAGAATGTGTTGATGTGTCTGATGATTTTTTTTCCTTTTTAATGAATCTCAGATTTACAGACAAGTAATAAATTACCTATTGTTACCTACTTCAGTTATATACATGGTGGCACAATTGAATCATATACTGATTGGATCTTCAACTTTAAAATTTTAATTGTGTACAAACAATTTAAGTCAGCTCATTACAGCTTTAATTACACTTCAACTGTATTCTTCCCAATTTGAGATAGCTGTAGTTAATTACACTTGGAACGTAATCTTCCCTATTAGAGATGCATAGCTACTATCTTTTTGCTTTGATACCGTATACCTGATGTTATCCACAACTTGTACAGCTTTTGTTTTTGTTGGTTTTAATGGTTAACTTTCACACATTATTGACTATATTATGCCAGCTGACTTGGGTGGGTCTCAAACCTGTGACCATTGGATTATGAGCCCAACACTATACCAACTGAGCTTCCATGGCTCTCCACAACTTTTTATAGAATTTATAGAATTTTTATAGTGATAAGATCACTCCTCACTTTTCGTCACATTTTCAAGATGGCCATTATTTTTTCCAGGATTAATTTCATGTGAAGGGGGAATCATTTGCCTTTTTTTAAGAGGGAATTTTCAATTTTTTGGGGTGGGGTAGTGTTTATGTAAGAATAGTATCTATCAAGAGACCCCTTATTGTCTGTTTCAACAAATGTGTTATAATACGAACAGACCCTTTATAGTCTGTTTCAAAATATGTGCTATAAATGAATATATACCTTATAGCATGTTTCAATAATGTGTGATATGATATGAATAGACCCCTTATAGTATGTTTCAATAAATGAGTATTATAAATGAACTGACCCTTATGGTATGTTTTAAGAAATGAGTGTATCATAAATGAATAGACCCCTTATAGTAGGGTTCAAAAAATGTGACTGTATTATAAATGAATTGATCCCTTATAGGATACTTCAGCAAACAAGTGTGTTATAATTTAATAGACCCATTATTGTATATTTCAACAAATGAGTGTATTATAAATGAATAGACCCATTATAGTATGTTTCAATAAATGTGTTTTAAATTAATAGACCCCTTATAGTATGTTTCAATAAATGTGTTTTAAATTAATAGACCCATTATAGTATGTTTCAACAAATATGACTGTCTTATAAACAACTTTTAATCAACACAGATAAACCTTAACCATTCTTGATCTTCATTATCAGCACAGAGGCAGTGCTTGTGTTTGATAACAATATTGGCTGTATGTTGTATATCTTTGCACTGCAAGTAACAGCAGAAATATATTTACCACTGATACTGAAAACTGCAAGTCTACAATTACCTTGGCAAGAGCTGTTGGTAAACTGTTTTTAATAAAGTGAAACAACTTAATCAGCGAAAAGAGTCTTGTTTTTCAATTGCAAAAAGTCACTTAGTAAGCATATGATTACAGCAGTCAATCTTGAAGTCAGACACTAATTTACCTTACATGATGAGACTGAGGTTTGTTAACAGTGTATGAATTTTAAGGTCTTTTTACGCTTACAGCAAATGAACTGTTGAAAGTTATTTCAAGATTAAGGTTTGTTAACAGTGTAACCAACGTCCTGAAGAGCTCATAGAAATCGACTCTCAACAGTCGTAACCAACGTCCTGAAGAGCTCATAGAAATCGACTCTCAACAGTCGTAACCAACGTCCTGAAGAGCTCATAGAAATCGACTCTCAACAGTCGTTATGAGATCCTGAAGAGCTCATAGAAATCGACTCTCAACAGTCGTTATGAGATCCTGAAGAACTCATAGAAATCGACTCTCAACAGTCGTTATGAGATCCTGAAGAACTCATAGAAATCGACTCTCAACAGTCGTTATGAGATCCTGAAGAGCTCATAGAAATTGACTCTCAACAGTCGTTATGAGATTATGATATATTGAAAGTAATGAATGTTAAGGTCTTGTTATGCTCACAGCAAATTGACTGTCCACAGTTGTCCTACACTACTCATTTTTATGGAGAGATTCCTTAAATTTAGTAGAAATTTGTGCAGTCACACATCCCTGAGAAATTAATGGCACCTTGTCTTTTTTCAAGGTAGAATTACTATAAAAGCAAGATTTCACTCTTGAGTTCTGTCTTTTGACAAAACACCTATTGTAAGACTTCAACTTTCTTTTCATTTCCAGGCCTTATTTCATGATGAGCTATTCCTTTTAAATTTGCATAGATGAACTCTACAATTGTTTATTGGTCAGTCCACAGGTAATATTTATATGGAATCAATTTTTAATTTCTAGTGGAAAATAATTAATTCCATTTATATTTATGAATTTCTCTAAACCATCACGGTGAAAGTACTGGTACATACACTTATATGTAGGGACAGACGGTACTGTACAGTTGCCTTTTGCAACAATAAGTGTTGGAAGAGAATTGAAATCCCACCAACAAAAGAATTATCTCAGGAAAGAAAAGTCCCAATAGTGTCACTATTATTTGTGCAGAGGAATTTAGAAGAAGAATTTTTGTGCTAATTCTATGATGTGTTGTAATTTTGTATGGGGGTACATTGTTAACCAATTTAAAGCCATTGAAATTGTTCTTGATCCATTGTCAGACTCAACAAAGGGATGATAAGCAGAGCAATTACAGGTCAAAATTACTTTGTTTAATTATCCTGGACCTGATATTACCCTTATGGAGAACATGAAGAATTTTGGGATACAAAATATTATTCAGGAATTTTGTGTTGATTTTATCCAGATCTCGTTTTAAGATCTAATATTTGTCTAGTTTCAAAGGCAATGGAAATTGGAACCAAATGTAATAAAGATCTGTGTGGTTTGTAAGACAGTGGAATGGAACCACATGTGGTGAAGATAGGTGATTATGTGAAATCTACTTATAATCTGTATTAGATGGAGTCATACCTAATACGAATCACCTTAACTGATTCACATATGTGTTGTAAAGATGCATCAGTCATTTACAGACAAACTGACAGGTACTTGAATCAAGCAAAAAACTTATCTTCAACTTTTAGAAGAGATTTATACAAGCTGGGAATTCCATTATTTGAGATAAACATGAAAAATATTTGCAACAGAATTCCATTATTTGAGATAAACATGAAAAATATTTGCAACACAGTGCACCATCCTTTTTACTTAGAATAGGACCAAAATGGAGATTGTGAAAAAACTTTTGAATGATGAAACTAAATTTGTCAGTGAGGCATTTCCTTGTACTTGAAGGACTGCAAACAGTTTTGCTTTACTAAGATGGAGAATTCTAAGTCTTTTATTCAAGTTACCGTATCTCTGGTCCACACTAACCAACAGCCATCTCCTTCCTCACTTTCACTGGATGTAATTGACAAGAAGGAGATTGTGGCTAAGACCTCTAACTTTCCTTCACTGGATCCTCTGCAACAGTCAGCCCGAGAGACTGTGGTGAAGCCCTATAACTTAACTTTACTGGATCCTCTGCAACAGCCAGCCCTAATCAGGAGAGGAAAAATTATCCGTGGAAGGTTGGTTATGTTGAAGAGGCTTTGTTTTCACACATTGTACAATAAGGTGTCATAATGAAAAGAGCAATATTTACAATGGAGGTCAATGGCTGTGACTTAAATTAAGATAAGATAAGAATTGTTTATTTCAGACTACATAGTCCATACATCTAAATTAAAATACGGATATAAAGTAAAACATTGTAATCATAAAAGAACATATATATATCATACGTACAAGTATACAGATACATCTACAACAATTAACTGTGCCCAGCATTGTTAAGAATAAAATTAAGTGGCACATTTAAAGAGTAATTTGTTCCATCTACTAACAATATGAGAATTTAAATGAATGTCATTTAAATGAAATAGTTATTAATCCAGAGTCTAAATTAATACTTACCATAATATAGTTCCATTGTCTCATCAGTGTAACTTAAAGCTGTAGTCTTCACCACTTGTCCAGATTTGATCCTTAATCAAAACCAGTTTAGTCTACTCAGGGTCTCTTCGATGTATCTAGCTGTAGTCTTTTCAGCTTAGTCTATTCATGATCTCTTCGATGTAACTAGCTGTAGTCTTTTCAACTTAGTCTATTCATGGTCTCTTCGATGTAACTAGCTGTAGTCTTTTCAGCTTAGTCTATTCATGGTCTCTTCGATGTAACTAGCTGTAGTCTTATCAGTGTAGTCTACTCATGGCCTGCTCAACATAACTAGCTGTGGTTTTATCAGTGTAGTCTGCTCATGGTATCTTTGACATAACTAGCTGTGGTCTTATCAGTTTAGACTATTCGTGGTTTCTTTGATGTAACTAGCTTAAGTCTTAATCAATTGAAAGATTTTCTACCTTCCTCCAAATCACATTCATATACTTTCATACAGTTGATGGCAGATTTGTTAATGAGTTTAAATTGCAAATTACAGGTTTCAGTGATTGCTTTTAAGTGGTATAGGGTTAGATATTGATACAGGTTTCAGTGATTACTTTTAAGTGGTATTGGGTTAGATATTGATACAGGTTTCAGTGATTACTTTTAAATGGTATTGGGTTAGATATTGATACAGGTTTCAGTGATTACTTTTAAGTGGTATTGGGTTAGATATTGATACAGGTTTCAGTGATTACTTTTAAATGGTATTGGGTTAGATATTGATACAGGTTTCAGTGATTACTTTTAAGTGGTATTGGGTTAGATATTGATA